>JAHKKF010496376.1:0-17114 GCA_019740295.1 Labeo calbasu | reverse complement strand
GACTTTAACTGACTTTAAACCATTTTTTAGCTGATGAAAATACTAGTGGCCTAAGACTTTTGCACAGTACTGTATATTTAGAATGTAAGATATAGATTGTATTATGTATTAGCTTTCTTATCGTGCCCAAGAGCATTATTTATTTAAGTCCATGTCTTACTAACAAGAAACTATGCTTCTAACCACAGGTAGAGAGCTGTAGTTCCAACCATGTAAGTTTGCGACGGTGTTTGCGAATGTTTATTTGAACTATAGTTTCTGGAAACACTAAATCGTTAAACTGTTGGTAACAACGGAACTTGTGACCATAGTTGGCTAACAATGTTTTTGAAACTTACTGCTTGTCAATTTTACCACCCTGAGGGACTATGCAATGTGTAATCATTAGTAATGAAAGGTATTTTTTGTGTGTTTCCGAAATGTACATTGATGGCATTTTTATAGTCATGCTGAATTCATGGAATTAATAGGTTGATTTTACTGAATTTAAAGGGATAGTTCACCCCAAAATGAAAATTCTGCCATCATTAATTCAACCTCTACTTGTTTCAAACCTTTATAAGTTTCTTTCTTCTGGGTTTCTTTCTTCTGCTGAACACAAAAGAAGAAGATTGTGTAAAAAGATGTGTAACCAAACAATTGATGGTAGCCATTGACTTAACTACCATCAACTGTTCTTCAGAAGATTTTCTTCAAAATATCTTATTTTCTTCTCAACAGAAGAATGAAACTTGTGGTTGGAACAACTTGAGGGTAAGTAAATGATGACAGATTTTTTATTTTTGGGTAAACTGTCCCTTTAAATAATGACAGTAATGTTAAGACCTTAACACTTCTTGAAGGATTATGCGGTCACACTTTATTTTAAGGTCCAATTCTGTTCAGTTATTACTTTTTGCCACAATAAACCCCTAATTTCTGCTTATTAATAGTTAGCAAGATAGTTAAGTTTAGATATTGGGTAGGATTAAGAATATAGTCATGCAGAATATGTGCTTTATAAGTACTAATAAACAGCCAAAATGCTAGTAATGTGCATGCTGATAAGCAACTAGTTAATAGTGATAATTGCTCCCTATAATAAAGTGTTGTCGATTATGAAGTCCTAAACTTTAAAATGAACCAACATTTTGTCTCTCGAAAAGCTATCAAAAATATTATTGTAAAAGTGTATTGTAAATAAAATGTCTTTATTTTAAGGTCCCATTCTTGTTAATAATAAGCCATTAACTACAACTTTTGCCTCAATAAACTCCTAATTTGCTGCTTGTTAATAGTTAGTAAGGTAGTTGTTAAGTTTAGGTATAGGATTAGGGATGTAGAATATGGTATTGCAGAAGAGGTGCTTTATAAGTTCTAATAAACAGCCTATGTTATTAATAGGCATGCTAATAAGCAAGTAGTTAATATTGAGAATTGGTCCCTATACTAAAGTGTTACCTAAAATTTTTATTGTACATTTTTTATGCCTATTATGTTATTTATATTTTTGAGAAGTGGTTAGGTTTAGAATAAGGCAGTTAGGAAATGTATAGTAAAATGTAACTGTAGAAGTATGTTTTAATTAAAGAGGGATCAAAGGATTAATATAGTTTTTTTTTCACTTCTAAAGCATAAATACTTTTGCATTTTTAAATGCTGTCAGATTGTCTACATTGTATGCTTCACTGTATGTGTGTATATATATATATATATATATATGTGTGTATATATATATATATGTATGTATGTGTATATATATATATATATATATATATATATATATAATATATATAAATGTTCAAACATTATGTACATATGCTAATGAGATCAGTTTTGTGGATTGTAATTATTTCAACTTTAGCCTCAACATTATATTAGAGGAAGGAAAGCTATTTTGTTCTTCCTTTCACGCAACAAAACAAAGACCCTTCTTCATAAACAAAACAGCATGATACAAAGTCCAGTTTTGTGATAACAAGGCCTGAAGTGGCTGGTGTCCCTTCCTGCTCCTTCTTATCTTGTCTTTTAAAGCACTGAGCAGCTGTAAGTAAATCTGTAATTAATAGCAGACATTTCAGCATCAAGCATGGGCGCAGCTGCAATAACATCCTTCTCTAAAATTTTCCATACGCTGTCCCCTTTACGGTTTACAGCATCCGCAAGGACCTCTATGAAATTGTTTGTTCTTTATTATGTTTTTTAGCAGATGATTCAGAGAATGTAAAAGGGTTGCCAGGAAAAATAGCTTTTAAGAAACAATGTTTTTATGACCTCTGATACATGCAGCGTTTTTAAAGGACACGCTGAATATCTTTAAGAAAATGTTGAGCTACAGTTTACTTAAGTTCAATGTCAGTACTAAATATAACTGAAGAATAATTTCGAAAGTAGAGACAAAAGAAATGTGACACTTTTGTTTTCTGCAAATGTTGGTGTTTTTAAAGGGCACAGGCAAAGGCGCCTTGATGCGTTCTGTCACCCGAGGTCACATTCGCTTCCAAAGAGAGCAACCATAAGGTGACAGAGCTTTGTTAATTGCACTGGAAAATAATTAAATGGATGAACTAATTCCCCAATATGTATGTGAGTCCAACTTAATTAAAGAAACAAACTCAAATCAACCTTCAGCAAGAAAAAAAAAGAAGTGTGTACACCCAGCGTGAACTTGTCTCGCCCCTAAGCGTCCCGCAGGAGGTAGTTTTAACATCTTTAGTATGTTTATTGTCACTGTCACATATAGCATAGGAGGCAAGGACATCCACAAAGGAGAGGCCAAAAGAAGAGAACGCTTGACATTCCCCCCTCTGAAGTTAAAAAAAAAAAAAAAAAAAACGTTAATTACACCATTTAAATAATTATTTACTGGATTTGTTTGTCCCTCATCTTCTCCCACCCTTCCTCCCCCTCCTATATTTATTCATTTATTTTCTTCTCTTCTTCTTAGGGAGGTTTTCACCATATGGTTGCAGATCAAGTAATGTCAAACATTTTGCCCTTGCAAGTTTTTGCAATTTGCAGTTTTCAAACGTGAGACCTGTTGAAGGCACAAGTGATAATGGACGCGCTCTACCCCCTACCGCCTCTGTCCCACCATATCTTTCTTCAATTAATGCTACAGCGGGAGCTTCATGTAATAACACTTGCGCTTGTGGCCTGTCCACGTGAAGGAGGGGGGGTATAGGTGGTGTGGAAAGAGAGAGAAAGTAGGTAGGTTAAAAAAAAAAAACTAATTAAAATGCCACTGTTGTGCGCTCATGTGAGCGTTGCGTGTTAGCTGGATGCTTATATTGTGTTTTGAGGCGGGCGAGAGCGTGCAAAGCTTTGTCTATCATTATTGCTGTGAGCAATCAGGGTGATGCCAGCGGGACGGTGGACGCGTTGACAGCTGTAATTATGTATCTCCATGGTGATCACTTTTGGCCTGTCATGGAGGCCAGGCTGGCTCCTCCTCCTCTGGCATTTAATCAGATTGGGCTGTCACTTGTCAGGTGGACGGCGGCTGGTTGGGGCGTAGTGTGCGTTTTGTGGAAGCCTGTTTGTGTTCGGAAACGTATGTGTGTGTATGTGTGGGACGTAAGGAGGGGGTCTCTCGTCTGTCTCGGCCCTTGTGCCTAAAACCGGCGAAGAATGTTTAATTACATGCAGCGGAGCCCTTCTCTCTCGCTCTTTCACTCTCTCTCTAGGTCTGCACCCCCCGGCCTGGTCAGTTCTCTTTCATCCTGCGCCTCTTCCAAAGGCCGCTGCGGTTGTAAGCCGTCTTTTATGCGGCTCGCGCAGAGAGTCACTGTGTCCTCCTCCTACTCTCATTTCTGAAAGAGAAGAACCAAGCAGAGGAGAGGCACCTCCTTTCACCTATCAAAAAGTAGCATAGCTCGCTTCTCCTGGCCTTAAGTATTAGTTTAAGCTCTGCATTGGATTAACTACACCAAAATTCTGTCGTTTACTTACCCTCATGTTGTTCTAAATCTGAATGACTTTTTCTTCAGTAAAAAGTGAAATTCTGAAGACTAACACTTTCTAAAGATTTCTTAGCTCCATTTTATTTTTCAATGCAGAAGTAAGCTGTTTTCTGGTAATGTTTGAGACTTCCGGTTCATAAGCCGCTGTAGGGAAATAACGAGAAGAAATAACGAAGAGCAGTAAACAGTGAACCTGTTTGCACTACAAATGATCGTGTTCATAATCACGATAATACATTAAAATAATATAGTAAGACACACCAGTTTGCACTTGTACAGCTAAAAATAGCTGGAAGCAAATGAGAGAGGAAGCCAGACAAATTTACAAATGGCCGTGCCTGATCTATAAAAGAAGTATTATAAAAGTGGTCCATGTGTGCTGTAGACCAAGTCTGTGGCCCTGTTTAACAGACAGGGCTTAGACTAAGCCAGGATTAAGCCATAGTTCAATTAGGACATTTAAGTAATTTTTATAAACATGCTTAAAAAAACCCAAAAACATTACTGGCGTAATCTTGAGACTAATCAAAGGCACTGATATTTTAAGATCAGTCAGTGCAAGTTTATTTGAGTTGAAACAGCTCAGACTTGCATTTTAGTGTAGGACTAGGCTTAAGTCTTGTCTGTGAAACTGGGGGTTCATATAATAGCTTTTAAAGGCACAATATGCACGTTTTCGCCACTAGAGTGCACAAATTAAAAACAAACAAAGAACCAAATGTATAGTTTGATGACACAGTGATTGAGTGTGGAATCATGGCAGTTGTAGTCTTCATCTCCACAGCTGATGCAGTCCATCGGGACTCGAGCAGAAATCGTGTTCATTTATGAGCTAATGTATTAAAGACTTATTAAGGTCACTGAAGTATGAAGCATGATGGGGCTGAAAGACGTGGAAGTGAAATTAGGCTGCTACAACAATTGCTAATGAAGGACGAGCGCGATACATGACATGAAAGCAGCAGAGCTTTTATTATGCCACAGTCGACCGCTTCCACTTCTTCTGGTCATGTGTATGTAGAAAAAAGCAGCGCTGTTTGATTATACTAGATACATTTGAGTGTGTTGTAAGTTCTGTTATAATGCTTCTCTGCGCGTTCGTCACCTGTCTAATAAAATGCATAACATATTAAAGTGTCTTTGGGCTTTCCATGTTTTCTACGAAATAAAACTGGAAAATTGAGGGTATATGACGTCATTGGCAGGCGACGCAATGACATTGCACCCGTTACACTAGTTAAAATAGCTTATTTCTCTGGATTTAGACATTCTTCAAAACATTTGGGATAATGTAAGTACACGAGTCAGCAAAATATACAACAGTGTTTTAGTGGTTTTGGATATTTTAATCAAAAAATCGTACATATTGTGGCTTTAAGTTACGAACTAGAGCTTAATTCATGAATCTAATTAATAAATTAATTCGGTATTGTGCATTGATTTATTGAAAAGATCCAACTCAAAAGAATGGTTTGTTCATGAATCTCCACTTCTCTCATGAGCTTCCATGAAGTCGAGCAACTGTGGATGTAATAGTATAGTAACTTAAAGGGATAGTTCAAATTCTGCCATTGATTGCTCACCTTAATGTTGTTCCAAATCTGTAAAAACTTTGTTCATCTTTGGAACACAAATTGAGATATTTTTGGTGAGATTTCAGAGCTTTCTGACCCTTCATAGACAGCAGTATAACTACCACGTTCAAGGTCCAGAAAAGTAGTAAGGACATCGTTAAAATAGTCCATGTGACATCAGTGGTTCAGCCGTAATTTTGTGAAGCTACAAGAATACTTTTTGTGCCCAAAGAAAACAAAAATGACAACTTTATTCAACAATATCAGAATGCTGGTTCCTATGTTACCAGCAACACATGCATGCATTGTGATACGCTCATGAATGTGCGTTGAAGACTAACACAGAAGTCAAAATCTGTTGAATAAAGTCATTATTTTTGTTTTCTTCGTGTACAAAAAGTAATCTCGTAGCTTCATAACATTAAGGTTGAACCACTGATGTCACATGGACGATTTTAATATCTTTACTACCTTTCTGGGCCTTGAACATGTCAGTTGCGTTGCTGTCTATGCAGCGTCAGAAAGCTCTCGGATTTCATAAAAAATATCTTATATTTGTGTTTCGAAGAAAACCGAAGGACTTACGGTTTTGGAACAACATGAGGGTGAGTAATAATGACATTTTTTGTGTGAACTACCCCTTTAAATTTTTGGCTATTTTTCAGTTGTGTATCTTCAGAAGACTTGGAATATATGTGTATGATGCTTTTGATTATGGTCTCTTTAGTTATTTTCTGATCCTTTAAAAACCCATTAATTGTAATTTTTAGTATTTTTATCATTGAGTTTAAGAAATAAAGTCAGAAAATGATGTGAGGTTTTGCCAGAATTTTCATCTTTCAGTGAACTCCTTTAAACTCTGCATGAAATGAAATTCACTCTATTTTCTGAATGCATGTTTTTGATCTTACTGTAAACGATTCATCCTTACATGTGTTTAATTTAAACTTTTTTTTTTTTTAACCTTGTCATTTTAAATTTAAATTTCAACTATCTTCAGTGAAAACTGACTTCTCTTTGGAGATGTATGCCAGTATTTCTTAATCATTTAGGCCCTTTAAACCCCATACTCCCCAATCAAGAACCGATGGATAAGTCCTGCTCTACTTTTTTTTTTTCTCCTTTAAGAATTTGTTTCACTTGGTTGTATGTTACACAGTGCAATAAAATATCTAAATATCTAAATCTATGAGTTAAAAGTATCCAGTGTGAAGTAGATCAACCTCAGCCTGCCAAAAAAAAAAAAAAAAAAACTAATTCAAAAGAAGGCTGATTTGTTTACGGACATCACGACACGTCCAGCACATCACAAGGCGTGGGCTGAAGATGTGAAGAGAGACCCTCATAACCTTCTCAGTGCCCCAACAGGAAGTAGACTTGTTTTTATTGCGCCCCCGTGTCCTTTAATGTGTAAGATGAAAGCGTGTGTATCAGTGGTGTTTTTCTCTGCTTTTTATGGCTTGCTAATTCATATTTATGGAACAAGGAAAACATAAACGCATTGTTTTAAGAGTGCTTTTGGATTTGATTCATTTATAGCCCCCTTATTTATGCACTTCCTGAATTCCGAAAAAAGACAGTCGCCAACTGTGCCTTTGTATGGTGTTTTTCATTATCAATGATGAGCCTGGTTTTACTCTGCTATGCACATTATTATTTTTACAGCGTTTCTGCATGATCACAAAATGCTGCACAAGGATTTTTATTCTACAGTAACTGTGAGCTTCCTCTTTGGTAACAGCTTCTAACAAAGGCCATATGTAGAGCTGCCTTTTACATTTTCAGCCTGTCATCTATATCTCACAGACGCGTCTTTAGCATTTGGATTGCTGGTGCTGCTGTGTGACTGTTTATCTTGACTCCTTTGCCTCTGTCTTCCTCTTTGTTGCAGCATACAGGAGGCAGCAAGTCTGAGGTGCAAGTCCATGGACTGCTAATGAGACTAGAGCTACGGTTTGTGGTGTGCCAAGCCTGGCTTCTTTAATACTGTATCAAAGGCCCAATCAAAGGGATAATTTCCTCCAGCAGCCTGCCTCTGAGCATCACTGTGAGCCATTCTGCTTTCTACAGTCTTTTTCTGGCCTTGTGAAAAATACAAGAAATTATGTGCTTTTTTTATATGTTGTTAAAAGTAATGTGGAGCCCAGTTCTATTGTTCTCATCGGCATTTTCTTTGGGTGGATGTATACACCAGCTAATGACTGTAATATCAAGCGATATGGATTAGCACTGTTGCCTTTACACTTGGGTGAGTCTCAAAGGGATGTATATTTGATGGACAGCTGAGAGACAACAATTCTTCCTTGGGGGTGAGGCCAGTCTTTGCAGATCAAAAGTGAATCCTTTACTTTTTTGCCGTTTAATCTGACCCTTGCTGCCAGAAGCACAATTCTGACTATAATGGCTCAAACCCATTTTCTTAGAAGAGACACAAACATTCTCTCCATGTCTTCGTGGAGAACATGGCAGATATTTAGTAGGACAAGAGGGGTTTGGTTTTGTCTTGCAGTCAGAGAGAGGCAGTGGGTTCTGTATTATACAGTAGAGAAAAACTTTAATGCTTCTGTGTTTAGGTTGAAGGGATGAATCACCCAAAAATGCTGTCGTCATTTAATCACCGCCACCCTGGGATGATATTTTGAGAAATTCCCCTGAAGTACTACACTCTTAAAAATAAAGGTGTTTCATGATGCCATAGAAGAACCTTTTTTGTTTAAAAGGTTCTATAAAGAACCTTTAACATCTAAAGAACCTTTCTGTTTCAGAAAAGGTTATTTGTGGTGAAAGAAGGTTCTTCAGCTTATAAAAAGGTAAGACAGAGATGGTTCTTTGAAGAACCTTTTACTTGAACGGTACTTTGTGGAACTAAAAATGGTTCTTCTATGGCATCGCTGTGAAGAACCTTTTAAAGCACCTTTATTTTTAAGAGTGTATGTATTCCAGCACATTTGTCCCAGAAAAGTCCAGCAACATGTTCTGTCCCAGTTTCCTGTTTCAATAGGAAATTTATTTATTTATTTTTTTGGAAATATAATTTTGAAAAGGTAGCTGTTATGTTTTGGAACAACTGTAGTGTGTATCTACAGCTTTACAGCCAAGAAACGGCTAAGCAATGACATTTTGAGCTTATATGTTTTTCACTTTCATTTTTTTTTTTTTTTTAAGTGAGCTGTAATTTCATGTGAATTTTCTTAGTAATTATGGTTTCGTCATTTTCTTTTTCCTGCCTTAATCATATGATGAAGCTGTAAACTGTTTGTTATACTAACTACTTCTTACTAAGTAGTAGTAGAATCCTAGTGATAATGTGGCTCAGACCTTGTTTTTTTTAGCATATAACGTTCATAATTTTGAGCACAACCTTGAGTGAGATGTGTAAAAAGACCCACAAGGGATTTTCTAAAAAAAGGTAAGCCTGAGATTTGACTGCTGAAGTAACATAGTTCTGTTTTAAACAAGGCATGCAATGACATTCAGACATGGTGAGGCCTCGAAACATATGGTGTTATGATTGAAATCAGCTCTAATCAAATTATATTTTGTCATGTTGAAATAAAACTGAAGCATAACTGAAAGAAAATGAGCTGCGGAAAAAAATTCTTAGTGATAGATTCAAGTCAAAGATGAGATACCTGGCACCATATACGGAGTCTTGGATGCTCAGTGTCTTTGGCACAAAACAATTATATCACTGTCGGTTAGTGGTCCAAATTCCTGGTGTGAAGGGCTGGTGGAAATTAGGACGAAATGGCTGGAACAGGTTCTAACCAACAAATTGAATATGATTTAGCCGATTAACAACAAATTGAAATGACTTGCATTCATTAGCCTGAATGAAAATGATCTCTCTTACTGTTGGGTTTTGAAAAGGAAGAAAACAGGAGAGTTTAGCACCACTTAGCTGGATATGAAAGTTCATAGAGTAAAAAGCTTCAGAGAAAAGAATCCACGTCTTGGCCAAATTATAGGGTTTTCACATGCGCTTTTATGATTCTTGTCAATTGCTATCAGTTGCCCTCACAGCTATGTGATAATGGTGACATTTTCCTTATCCATTCATTTGAAGTATTATTATTATTATGTTGTGTCACATTTCTCTCGCATGCTTTTAAATAATTTACTGGTTGCGTTCAGCGTTCAGCCTTAATCATTGAGATTCATTTCAGGTCATCTGGAATGGCTCATTTCTCTCTAACGGCATTCAGTAAACAGCAGATGAGCGGAGACGTTGTCCTTTCACTGCTAAGATAATGAAGTACTGTGGGATCTGACTTCCGGGCCGGCCAGGGCAGGTTGGAGTAAGTTCGGCCCAGCGCAGGGAACTGCAGTGTGGGGCAGGGCGCCATGGCAGGTGCCTGTGTCAGCAGTACTGCCGGCCAAGGGGAGAGGTCAATCTCACACCTCCAGCAGGTGGGACACAGGCTTGCATTAATGATGCTTACAGTGAGATAGCTGCAGTGTCAGGGGGAGAGGAAAGCATCGAGCCAGGTGTCTCCTCCAGCTCGGAGATTTACACAGGAACACAACACCGCCAACAGGCTTCTAAATTAGGAATTCATGCTTGATGAAGTTGTTGGGTCAGTGAAGAACTGCGTTTGTGGTCATTGCTTTTTTTTGGAAAAAGATTTTGTTAATTTCTCACAGTATTGCTTTATATAAAGTCCAAAGACTTGCATTTATATAATGAAAACATTACAATTGTTTTTTTGTTTTTGTTTTTGTTTTAATTTGAGTGCGGCATGTGTGTTTGTGTCTACTGATGTTTGTTATGTAGGGCCCTTTGATTTCCGTGATGTGGAAAACGCGAACAGAATCGTGGAGTCAGTCATAAAAATGGAATTTACTGTTTAATGCGGAATGTCATGGAATATCCTAAATTTTGGATGAATCAATCAAAAGTAGGTATGTACACTAAACACGTGTCTGTGAATGATAATGTACAAAAAGACTATTTAAATATGGATCCTGCATGCTCCGCGTGTCTCTGTGTGAATGAATGGCACAGATACGCGGTTTCCTTTATTACGCATATATTGAAGCGTGTGTCGCTTCTGCTGTCTTAATATATGAGTACATGAAAACCTCTAGAACTGCTCTGAGAGTCACTTCATGAACATTTTACAGTTTCTTGTGAGAAAAGCTATCGTCATATCATATACATATATGAAGCTTAAAGGTCTTTACAGCAACCCGTCAAAATAAAACTTTGGTTTAACTGTGACAGAAATATATTACTTAATGTAATGATATAGTATTACTACTAATAATAACATGAGTAAAACATTATTTTTAAGGAATATTTACCAGAAGAATTATTTACCAGAATTTATTTACCAGAGAAATGTAAATCCACAACACAGTATTTCTGAAAATAATAATGCAAATAAAATAAATAAAATAATAGAATTTTTTTTTTTTTTATATAAAATCAGTTAATTAGGGAACTTTTGATTATTAAAATTTGATGGGATAATTAAAATGGAATCCAAAAAAATAATGGAAAATAGAGAATTTGGTAAAAATAAAACTGAATTTATGAAAGAAAAATCAGAAAAAATAAAAGTATTCCATAGGGCCTTAAAAATGTATTAATCATGAATTAATTAGACATGCTTTTTTGTTAATATTTCTTAATTTAACCATTACATTCAGAAAAATTAAAACAGAAAAAGCAGAATTTGGAAAAAAAAATAAAATGGACTGTGAGGAAAAAAATAAAACTAATAGGCCCTATTCATAAGGCCCTAGTTATGACTTTCTGCTTTGAACATTGCAATGCTTATGATAACTTTCTTTAACTCTGCAATAAGTAAATCCACTTTACCAGCTAATGACTCTTCAACAGTGATCCTGTAGAGGTACTGCAAAAATGGAAGTTTACAGACAAAATTCTAAAGATGGCTTGTTTTTCAGTTTCTTTGATGCATAAGATCTATAAAATCTGCAGTTTATCAGTTTCTGGTCAAAATCTGGTCAAAAGTTGGCTTGAAATGGAAATTCTAAATCCATTATATGATGAACATACATATATATATAATATTTATTTATTTATTTATTTATTTTGTGGTTTTCCGACAAACGGTAGTCCGTTTCATTTACTTTAATGTTTCTTTAATGTCCATGCATCTTGCTGTAAGGATTTCTAGTGTTTAAATGTAAATGTGGCCAATGCAGGATAGCTTCTTAATGACACTGAGCTATCTTGATATCAAGAGACTTAACTGGACATAAAACTCTTCTTTCTGTTTGAGTGTTTCCTCCAGATGTTCAATTACACGATTTGGTAAAAATAGTCGTAATGCGTAGTCCTTTTTTTATTTTTTGTAAGCTTCTAAGTTTAAAAGCTCACTATCTCACTATGTAATACTATGTATTTCTAATCTAGAGTTAAGATTATCTCTACGGTTAAGATCATTTCGTGTTCCAACAGCAGCCCCTCTGGCCATTCTGCCTCATTCTGTGCTCTTATGTCATACATGTGAATCATGAGCTCCTCATCTTCCTCCATACCTCTTTGTCCTTCTGCTCTCGTCCGTGTGGTAATGGATGAATGAAAGGAGGAAGGATCTATTCTGGACATTTCACGCCCCCGTCAGCTCTTTACCACAGATGATCAGCTGCTGTGTGTGTGTATGTTTGTGTGTTTGTGTGTGTGCTATAGCTGAGTGTAACATAAACAGAGATAATGTGAGCGTGTCCTAATGCCACAGTGAGCGTGCATTTGTTTCAGTAATTTATAATGAGTGGATATAGGAGTGTAGCTTAAAGGGATAGTTCGCTCAAAAATGGAAATTCTGTTATTTACTCACCCTCATGTTGTTCAGACCTAAATGCGTTTTTGTTGTTGTGGAACTGAACATGAAGATATTTGAAAGAACATTGGTAGTCAAACAGTTTTGACATTTTTTGTAAATATCTTTGTTCAGAAGCAAGTAAGTCATAGATTTGGAACAACATAAGTGAATGATGGTGGAAGTTTTATGTTTTTGCTGAATTGTTTTTTCACGGAGTTTGCATTATCTTTTGTGAGTGAAAGTCGAGATGTTACTTCAACAAATCCATAAGTCAGCAAATGGGCCTGGTTTTCTCATGTTTAAATTTTAAATATGAAATATTTTCATCAGCCACCAGAATAACAGAGTAATGCTTTTCACTATATGTTGTCGAAATCAACATTTTTGCCCTTTCTCTCAGTGGCCTGACTCATATTTCTCTTCTTCGATGCCTCCGATGGCGGC
Organism: Labeo calbasu; assembly: GCA_019740295.1. Taxonomy (NCBI): domain Eukaryota; kingdom Metazoa; phylum Chordata; class Actinopteri; order Cypriniformes; family Cyprinidae; genus Labeo; species Labeo calbasu. Next base: position 4,361 of record JAHKKF010496376.1, on the reverse strand, counting down.
ATCTGGTCTGAAATGTCCTGAAGGAAGAACTCCTCCTCCCGGCCTTCCATTTTATCTTAGATCAGGAGTATTTGCTGGCCCCATTTGATCTTTTCAGTACGCCCGGGTTTAATGTCTGGCCAGTGTTTTTGGAGCAGCAGGTAGTCACAGGGAAGCCGTTCTAGGGTCATCACTCTTTTGTGTCACTGTAATTCACACACAGATGGAGACCTTTGAACTTTGACAGAGGTCATTTTGAAATTATTACTTTATAAATTTCTGTTTTGCTTGGGTGTTTTGAAGAAAGGAATGATCTTTGGACAGATTTTAGAGAAAAATACAACCCTGTAAGGGTTTTCTCTGTGAAGACTCACATTTTCCCTATGTGAGACCAGTTTTTATTAATTTTAAATAGTGCTTTTACATGTTAAAAAGTGTTTGGATACTGGACATTTTGAAGTTCAGAGGGGGTTTCATATATGTGGTTTTTAAACAAAATGTCATTTGTTGGTTTTTTTTGGGGCGGGTAGACATTTTGGCATGAGTCCAGATAGTTCTAGACAGGTTTGATCTGCCTTTTATGGATTTTTTACATGCTATATTAGTGTATTAGCAGGGTGCCTCTGACAATCTGTGGAAAGGCTACACTAACAAAAGCATCTTAACATATGAGAGATGGGATGAACAAGCAAGTCATAATCTTGCAGCACAACAAAGAACCGTCTATGCATATACTTGATACCTTTTCTCATAGATATATTAAAATGGTTTATTGATTTTAGTTGTCTTTTTTTTAAACAATATAAACAGGGATGCACACAAGTTTTTCAGTCTGGTTCTCAGCACCTGGAGATTTGGTTTGGTGCTCACACTGCACATAGTGTGATTCATTAAATATCTAAACTAAAATGATAACATATAATGACAATAAAAATTACAATAAAATACAATAAAAAACAAGTAGCTTAAATAAAAATACTATAAAATATTCTTAAATATTCCCCCCTTCCATAAGCCTACTCTACTCTGACTGGTCAGCTGGCCAAGTCTGTTGTGATTGGTACAGAGAGGAGTACTTGAGCAAGTTAGCGAGCACTACCATCAGCGTTGCCAAGTCCATGATTTCCCACAAAATTGGGAAGTGCGCGGGTATGAAGGAGAAGATCACTCCCAGAACAAAAATTTACAGATAATTTACTCACCCCTTTGTCATCCAAGATGTTCAGGTTGACTGTATGGAGAAAATTCCTGAAATGTTTTCCTCAGAAACATATATATATATATATATTTTTTTTTTTTACGACTGAAGAAAGAAACACATCCTTGTTGATAAGTGGGTAGTGTTGTCATGATACCAAAATTTTGACTTCGATACGATACCTGACTAAAATATCATGATACTACTACTGAACCAATACTACGAAAAAAACATAGAACAACAGGAAAAGTCATTTAATAATAGATGATCCAAGTGGAGATCATAGTTATTTTATCTATTAAAATAACAAAGCATTTCATCCCCCCTTAAAAAAAAAATAAATAAATAAAATAATAATAATCATGCCAGTGCCACTACACAGGATTCTGGTAAACAACTACCGAGCTTACAGGAGCCTTTGTTATTAATAATAATAATAAAGCACCTAGATGCAAGTAACAAACTACAAAAAAACAAAGGCACAAATGAAATAAAGAGGGCCCTACGAAATCTGTTTTATTTTTTCCTAAATTCTGTTTTAATTTTTTTAAACTCTCTTTTAATGGTTACATTAATTATCAAATAATTATCAAAAAGCATGTCTAATTAATTGAAATCATGAAACTTGCAGAATTTAGCAGCAATTTATTAAAAGTTTAACAAAATAACATGTTTTTAAGGCCCTATGAAATACGTTTTATTATTTTTCTCAAATTCAGTTTTGTTTGTGAATCTCTGTTTTCCATTAATTTTCTCAATTCGATTTTAATCGTTTCATTACATTTTAGTAATCAAAAGCATGTCTAGTGAATTTATAAAGGATAATTAGATTTGATAAAGAATTAATTTATTATAGGCTTATTTATTTATTTATTTGTTTATTTCAGAAATACTGTGAGTATTTACAATCTTCTGAAAAATAAATTCTGGTACATATTTTTTTCTGGTAAAAATCCTTTAAACACTGTTTTAATTCATTTTTTTATTAGCAGTAGTAGTAGTAGTAGTAGTATCTTTACATTAAGTAATATATTAATATATTTCTGACTGTAAAGTTAAACCAAACTTTTATTTTCCTGCAAAAAAAAAAAAAAAAAAAACTGTAAAATGCTCATGAAGTGACTCTCAGAGCAGTTCTAGAGATTATGTTCATGTGTTCATGTACTCACATATTGAGGTGTCAGAGGCTGAAAACACAGCGAGTGTCACGCGTATGTGTGTAACGTTAGTAAACAAAACTGCGCGTCTGCGCCATTCATTAACATAGACATGCAGAAATACAGCTCTTATTAAAATACATTCTTAAAGTACCGGTACTAGTAAAATGCGGAATCGTACCGTTTTTTTAAAAGCAGGGTATCACGATACTTTTTAAATACCGGCAAATTATCTGTAAATTTTTGTTTTGGAAGTGAACTCCTTTAAGTGACTACAATAAAGTGATATTTAGCCCCTAAAATGCGAATTTTACCAGGGGACCCTGCCACCCAAAATTTTTGGGCAAGTTTTGAGTAGCAATTGGGCGGGCTTTGCTATGAAAACCTGGCAATCCTGGTTTGCCATTTCACTCTGAAACCAGAGGGCATAGCATAATTCTATGCATTCAGTTTAAATAGAAATCTTATACAGTATTACAGGTAGTCAATCTGAAACTGTAATTGTGCATTAACAGCTGTCAAACACGTCAGTACGCAAATGAGATTTACACAGCGCATTTTTTATTTTGGTGGTGCATGCGCACTTGCGCACCACTTATGTGCGCCTCCGAATATAAAATAATTAAAAATAAATATAATTGTTTATTGATTCAGTGACTTCAGTTTTATTTTAGTCTCTGAGACAGTACCTCTGTTTTTGGACAATCCGTTGGCTCGTTAGTGTTGTTTCACATCAAAGACGAGCTAAAAGTTTAACCTTGCTGTGCTGATTGCATCATGTGACGGATGGAATACCTTGTAATTGGCCGGTGGAAGGTTAAAAAGGTTTTTTTTTGTCAATAGTAAATCAGTTTGAGCAGTAGGCACAAAGCAGACTTCATAGCATTCTTTTGAACTGAATTGCGTTAATGACACACATTCATTCGAATTGCCATCATCATTGTACTATTAAAGCAGTGAAGCTCAATTTGTGATTCAAAAATGACTTGTGACGCATTCTACGCAAGCAGTTTGTATAGGTTGTACACACAGTGTACCTGACCTCTTTTCGTATTTCTTTTTTTCTACAGGGTGGTCCGTACTTTGCTTTGTAATGACCGAGTATCTAGTTCAGGGTGGGCATTAGGCTAACTTCATACCTCATTTGATGTAAGGTCTGTTGATGTGATCAATTGCTTGAGTGAAGTCGCCAGAGTCTTTCATCAGGCGTCTGCTCACAGAAGGAGGTAAGGACAGAGCTGGAGGCTCAAACCTATCTGCTTTCATGATGTTTGTCTCTCAACTGACTTCAGAACAGTGTTTAGCTTCACACACAGTAGATGGAAGGCTCTCTAGATCATTTACAGCACGGCAGTATCTCCAAAAACTGTTCATGCGTGTCAGCCGTAACTCGCTGTGTTACCTTTTGGCTTGCGGCTGCAGGTATCATGGACTTTGTGTGGTTTTGTTAACTCGATGTGGTGAAGTTGGCTGTAGTAAACATAATTTAGCAGACGCCATGGCTGTCACCAGCACCACAGAGTTGTGAAAGCATTGGCAGTAGTTAGAACTGATGTAAGTGTAATACTTGTAGCATGTGTTATCCAATTAGATATCTGACATAAGCCTGTATTTCCGATCCAGAATCTATTTCTTTCTGTTGGTGGGTTGCTCCACCTTGTCATAAATGAGACTGTAGAAAGGTTTGACCGCTTGGGGGACATTTTCATTTGTCTGCTGTTATTTTGTCATGTTGCCCCAATGCTCAGCTGCAATTCTTTTGCACTTAAGCTTGGCTTTGGATTTAAATATTTATTCTAAGTGCATGACAACACCCCATTCCCAGTAGAACCCATGACGTGCATCACTTGGCCACATTTTTTCGTACCTGCAGGTGTTGTGCACATACTTACTCAGCTACTGTACTTTTCAATTGCATGTGCATTTTTATCTGTCTGACTGTGTGTCATCTTATGTTTCCTTTATGTTGTTTAGACATTTATAAAACACATTACATTCTGATTTAATGAGCAACGTTCAGTGCCATT
>JAHKKF010496375.1:0-17587 GCA_019740295.1 Labeo calbasu | reverse complement strand
TTGTCAAAATGAGCTCTGCAAAAATCATCCCATTCTGAGGGATTGTTCCTTTAAATGCAAATGAGCTCTGCTCGCCCCGCCCCTCTCTTCTCTCTGTGAAGTGAAGAGCTGTTCTGAGAGATTGTTTACTTTAGCTGTATTTAGCGCGTTTAGCTGCAAAACTTGCTAACTAGCACATTATTAGAAAAGGTGATCGCAGAGATTCATAAAAAAAAACCTTATACTCACTTCTGCTGTAGGTGAAGCTGGATCACGAATAATTTACGCAAACATAGACGCATTTATGTAGATCGGGAGGCGCATTCCCTTCACAAACAAATAATCCACTGTATCTTCAGCGGCTCAGATGTCGGGAGTAAATGACGACCACTATGTTTATTATTACATCCAGCAACACAACACCTCAATCACTCAATCGGAGATATTCTTGTCTAACTTACATCCCTACTCCAGCATCAAAACAATAGAGGTCGGACTGTGACAGCTGATCTGAGGTAAGACGCTCATGTCAATCAACTATCGCGGGAGCGGCCACTGTCACTCACACCGACAGGCATCTGAGAATGACTCGTTTTGAAAAAGGGGATGTTATTTTTACAGATTAATCAAAAATCACGGCATGGATTTTTATCATTATAGGGTAGATGTGTACATACACTGCCAACGCACAATAATGTTCAAACAACATGTAAAAGTGAAGTTTGCATCCAATAACCCCTTTAATTATTAATTAATTAATAGTTAATATGTAATTATAAATAATTATTATTCAATTATTGATCATTAATATTATTATTAATAATTAATTATTTTTTATGCATTCCTTTTTTAATTTATAAATTTTACTTAATGTATAATTTATTTTTGTATATACTTGTTATTAATATGTTCAATAAATGAGCATTTATTAATAAGTTGAATACATATTATTTAAATAATACACTTTTTTAAAAAATTGCTTATTAATAAATATTCACCTTTTGATTATTGCTGATGCCTCTAGTAATTATGTGTCTGATTTTTTATTTACAACCTTTTTTGGATTCATTTTAAGCCAGCCATACAGTAATTTTTAAACAATAGCTGAGTTAAATAACTACTCAGAAGGTTAGGCTAAACATTTAACCAAACCGCTGGATCAAAACAACCCAGTCACTGGGTTTGTTCATATTTTTTGCATTTCTTACTGTGTATGTTTATGTTACATAATAGTTTATGAAACATACTGAATAGGTCTGAATTTGCTCTTCTATACATATGTATAAATTCGCCTTCTAATCCTATTTTAAAACTCATGAGACAACAAAGTGTATTGCAAATGTGGAGCCTTAAGTACACACTGACTATGGTCACAGTCAATGAAAATGTCATTACATACAAATAAGAACAATAAAAACACTACTGCTGCTGTTTTTGTTTACTTTCCTGAATGAAACAGCTCACTGCTGAGTAAAACTTTGCTCTGTAGACTGTATAGCCTGTTGAATCAATCCCACGAAACTGTACACACAAGAAAAACGGACGACGCCTCTGTTTCGATAGGCTGCAGGTATATCTCTCAGAAAGGGGCGGACACCAGCCCGTACTTTTAAATGGGCTTGATGTTAAAAGCACAGCTAACCTTGTCGGACAGCGAGAGCTCGTGTTCTCGGGAGGGTAGTGGCTGTTGCGTTTATTGTGGGCGTTGTATGAGAGGTGTACCTGCCCTGGAAGACGGGTCAGGTAGTTGAACGACAGACAGATACCAGCAGAGTGGGAATACTAACCGTGCCATTGAATCAGACGGGTGTTGGAGAAACTCCGCAGCTGTCATCATGTTCAGCAGAAAAAAGACCGGAAAGAACAGCGTGGCCATCAATGATAAAAGGTCGGTGGCGAGCGGATACATTCTTAATCTGCATTGTTTTTGTTGTGCTGAGGTATTTTAATTGCGTCGATCCGGAGTCACTACGCTTTACCTGGTTTGCGTTTCATTGTCGTTTGGAGTGTAGTAACCACTAGTCGCGTTGCACAAGCCAACCCGTATATTAAAATCTATCTTTCTGCTAAATCGGGTTTATGCTTGACTTCAAGTTACTGTATTAAGGGTGTGGCGCTGTAACAGGTTGGATAGCTTTTCTCAGAGATAGCCTACATATTGCCTGGCTTGCGTGGTTTCTCTGCAACTCAGGGTTGGTCTCAGTTCACATTTAAAACCTTGTTGTGGTAGTGGCACAAATATTCAAATTTAATCTGGTTTTAAGGGTAGTGTACTTAGGAAACATGTTTATAGTGAGGGAGAGTATGTAGAAAGATTACACTGAATGTAAACAGATTCAGACTTTATCTGGACCTTCATCTCTTTGTGATAAAAAACTAGATAACCTTCAGACAGATATTTTAATTCTGACACACTCTCACTCCAAGGTGAGAATGACAGGTCCAAGTAAAGTATTTTGTCAAATAGCAAAGTAATTACTGATTATTCTGGAGTGACGTGACTGTAAAATGCACATTACAGTGTGCAGTAGTAATTGAAATGTAATATTTGTTTTATCATTTATTCTTTTTGTTATTAATTTACAGTAATCAGCAGTTCATTGTTCTTATTGTATATGGTTCTCAAGTTACATATGAATCAGAACAGGCTTGAGTCAAGACGTGTGGGGGATGTTTAAAGAAAGCTCATTGGTTAAGGACAGAAGTGTAATCGCAGTGACAAGTTCAAGTTCAAACAAGCATAAACTTCTAATGGATCGAGGGAATGAGTCTGGCCTCAAGCTTCGTTTCAGCAGGATTCACTATCGGACGCTAATATTGCAGGGTCGTTCAATGCAACTGTGAAGGATTTTACTCTAGGAGTAGAGTTTCACTTTGAGTCAAAATTATTTTATTGGTTCAAGATGTACCAAAACAGAGGTTTTTCTAAACGCATAGTTTTCTGTTTAGGTCGTCTTTGGGTGTTGTTCGCCTGTGCTTCGCACAATGGGTCACTCAGTGTCAAATGTGCCAAGTTTTGTAACTTGTCTGTCTGCTTTTGACAGAAACAAGCCATGGCATACTGAGATATGGGCAGTTTGTTTGCAGTGAGCTAAAAAGGACAAAACCTTAGGCTAGCTCATTGCACACGCACCACTACATTTCTTGTTTTATGTTTAAGCATTTGTATATTTTGGATTTGGGAACGTCTCTAGGGAAGGGAAGCGAGCATCAAATAATTGCTTGCCACACCCCTCAAATTAATCAGATTAAATCATTTTCTTTAGGCAGCATGTCAAATATTGCTGCTTGTCCTGTCGTCTGTTATGTAAATCTGTCAGTTTTACATATAGAAATTGGCAGGTTTGTTTGTGTATGTCTTGCTGCTTAAATAGTTGTTTTTGATTAAATAAATTACAACAACACTGGTTACATAACCTCAGTGCGGCTGTTTTCCCACTTATTTTGATTGCTTTCACATGCAGATTAATTCAGATCGGACGACATAGAAAATCATTCTTGCATGCATAGTGACACATTAGTCAAACTTGTTAGACCTGTTTGAGTTTCTGACACCCTTATTAAAACACCTTCTTGTTGTAATTATCAGTGTCATTTACATTTCTCACTCATAACTCAGTTCTACAGTGAAACATAACTTTAAATTAAGACTAAACTGTTTTGTGTTTACTGACAGGGCATTATCATTTCAGTCAGTGTGAGGTATTTATAACTGCCATTAACATGCACTAACCTCATTATTAATGATTCATACTGTTGGATGTTAAAACAACATGCTTTGTCCCCGAGGCAAATACGACCCAAAATGTGTAATTCATTTTTGATCAAGTTTAGTCATGTCTACCGCGCACTGTCAAATGGAATTTCTCTAAAATTTGCAGAATGCACTTAAAAACTAAGCTGCTGAAAGGTTGAACAGTTTTATCTGAGAGAACAGCTTTACTTTTTTTTGGTAGCACCATGGTTCTCCTAACAGATCTGAAGTCTGTGCCAGATGATGTGGAATGAAAGTGTTTCAAGTCTGCTATTTATTTTCAGAGCATCTCGGCATGACAGAGAAGTGAAGTGAGATGTTCTGTCCTAGATCCAGAGATACAGCATAACAAACCTACTACATCTGCAGCAGTATTTTGGGAAAATGCAGACTGAAATGTGTATATGTGGCTCTGTGTATAACTGCTTCCACAAAAAAACTTCCTCTTATTTCACCTCAGGCCCACTGAAACTGATTTGACGTCCCTTATTGACAAGTTGCAGAAGAATGCAGACAAGGTGGAGAAGAACATCATTGAGACAGAACAGAATCTCAACAGGGTATGTACAGAACAACTGTGTCTGTGGATTACGAATCAAGCCAGAGAGTTAGTCACTTTTCCTTTTTCCCAACATTAAGCATGTTAATGCCCCATCAGAGACGCCAGTTCAGGGTTATTTGGGGTAAAATAGCGGAAAGTGTATGCAAGTGTAATTTTAGTATTATTTATATACCAGTGTAGTATTTTGAATTAGCTTTTATTTTTTTAATTTTCATTTTGTTATGGTTTTATCATATACACTACCAGTCAAACGTTTTTAAATAGATTTTTAATGTTTTTTTTAAAGAAGTCTCTTCTGCTCACCAAGCCTGTAGTAAAAAATCGAAATATTTTTACTATTTAAAATAACTGTTTTCTATTTGAATATATATTTTTTATATATTTTTTTATTCCTGATTTCAAAGCTGATTTTTTTAGCATCATTACTCCAGTTACATGATCCTTCAGAAATCATTCTAATGTTCTGATTTGCTGTTCAAAAAGATTTAATATTATTATTATTAAGTTGAAAACAGCTGAGTAGATTTTTTTTTTTTTATCATCACTTTTGATCAATTTAAATCATCCTTGCTAAATAAAAGTATTCATTTCTATCATTTCTTCCCCAAAAGAAAGCTTTTTTATTTCAGATAAATGCTGATCTTTGGATCTTTTTATTCTTCAAAGAATCCTGAAAAAATGTACTCAACTGTTTTAAATATTGATAATAATAATAATAGTTTATTGAACAGCAAATCAGCATATTACAATGTTTTCTAAAGGATCATGTGACACTGAAGACTGGAATAATGATGCTGAAAATGCTTAGCTTTGATCACAGGAATAAATTACATTTTAAACTATATTGAAATAGAAAGCAGTTATTTTAAATAGTAAAAATATTTCACATAATTACAGCTTTTGCTGTATTTTGGATCACATAAATGCAGGCTTGGTGACAGAAGAGACTTTTTTTAAAAACATTTGACTGGTAGTGTATATTTTATTATAATTATTATTAATTATTTCTTTTTTCTAAATATTTCTATGTAGCTTAAACCAACTTTTCTAATTGAGTTTTTTTAATTGTTTAAAAAAATGTTTTAAATTGTTAGTCTAATATTTGTTTCAATTAACGAAAACTATTTTAATAGTTTTAATTTGTGGTGAATGACAATGGGAAGAACATTAAAGTGACAAATCACTAAAAAAAAAATCCAAAAATGTCATATTTACTCAACCTTGTGCAATTATGCAGGTTGTATGACCTTTTTTATTTCTTCTGTGGAAGACAAAAGTTATTTTAAAGAATATTTTAACTCTCTACGTGAACAAAAAACGTATTTAAATGATTAAATTAAATTATTTCTAATAGATTATTAAATAAAATGAGTCATACAGGTTTGGAACAGTTTGTGAGTGAACCATCTTTTTAACTACTGATACATAACTATCCTTAATTGTGTTGCTCTTTGATGTTTCTAGGATATCAAGAAGATCAATGAAGGCAAGCAGCCCCTGTACCAGGAGGACACCAACAAGAGGATCCTGAACTCCCTGGAGCTGCTGAACAGCCTGGATGAAGATGCAGCCCAAGCCTCTCGCTTGAAGCACCCTCAAGCTGAGATGATTGAGAAGGAGTGAGTACAAACATCATAACTCTATCTATATAGCCACCTTTCAACTGAAGTATCCAATAGCATCTCATTATATGCTGTGAATGCTTCTGCTGTGAGTGTTGTTGGGATTGTGGATGACTCATTATTTTTTCTCCTCAATTGAAAAGTATGAAACAGCTGCGAGTGCGTGTGATGAAGCTCCGCGAGGAACATGACCGCATTTACCACATCACCCGCTCGGAGCATGTTCCCACTGTCAACTGGGGAAAAATAATTGATGAGAAACTGGTGTGTATCTAAACATACTTCTCTTTTTTCTTCTTATAATATATATGGTTTCAAATGCAAATGATTCATATTCGAATGTGTTGTGATGCAGGCAAATGTGAACAACAAAGGATACGGACAAGATCTGCTCACCATTGAGAATGAAGTTGAGGAGCACAATATTTTCCACAGTGAAGTCGAGGCACTGGCTCCATACATCACTGGAGACCGGGTACGTTTTAACCCACTGTTTGAAATAAACGAAGAATAGTTGACTAGTCATGCGAATGACATCTGTGACTCATCTGCTAACTTGCATAACAGGACGGTGTGGATGGCCAGCAGGCAAAGTACAGCAAACTAATGGTGAGACTTTAAATTTTCAACCTAGATGTGCACTGAAGTTGTAATAGTTGTCAGGTGGCATGTCTCATTTGATCATGTCTGTCTCAGGCGAGCTCCACTGCCCGTCAGAAGAACCTGCTCAGTCTGAGGGACTACATGCAGCGCTGCACCAACGAGCTCTACTGGATGGAACAGCAAGCTGAGGAGCGAATCGCATATGACTGGAGCGACAACAACCTGGACTACCCTGCCCGAAAGAGGCAGTACGAGGTAAGGCTTAGAAACGAGCAGCTTCTTAATGATAGGTAATGCATAAGTGAGACGTAATTCTAGATGGTAATAAGACTGCGGATTATAACTTGTATTGAGGTGTTAGATTTTAAGTATGCTTTCATAATTCAGACCGCCTACAAATTATAAGATTATATAGTACTGAAATGCAACACCAGTATATTTTAACATGCTGCTTTGTACTTCATCAGAACTTCATCAGCAAGTGTCTGGAGTCGAAGGAGAAAACCGTCACCCAGCTGAATGAAGATGGAGAGGAACTTATCGAGCAGCACCATCCGGGGAAAAATGTCATTGGGGTAATATTACAAGTCATTTGCTTATAAGATTGGATTTTTTTTTTGTCAAAAACTGGTTAAAATACACTGAACCTGTTTCAGGCATTATGGGATGTCTTTTTTTTCACAGTGCATAACTGTAATGCATTGCATGCGGGTAATACTGAAAACACCAAAACAACATATGACAAACACTACCAGTCAACAGTTTTTGAACAGTAAGATTTTTAATGGTTTTTAAAGAAGCCTTTTCTGCATTTTTTGATCCAAAATATAGCAAAAGCAGTAATATTGTAAAATATTTGTTCTATTTAAAATAACTGCTTTTTATTTGAATATATTTTAAAATGTAATTTATTCCTGTGATTTCAAAGCTGAATTTTCAGCATCATTACTCCAGTCTTCAGTTTCACATGATCCTTCAAAAGTCATTATAATATGCTGATTTGCTGTTCAAGAAACATTCTTATTCTTCATATTCTTATTCTTATTGATATTTAAAACAGTCAAGTACATTTTTTTTCAGCATTCTTTTGTAAAATTACACACCTATACCATTCATAAGTGTGGAGTCAGTATAATTATTTGGAGGAAAAGAAATTATAGAAATTAAAAAAGTGGTGATAAAAAACATTTATAATGTTACAAAAATTTCTGTTTTAGATAAATGCTGTTCTTATGAATTTTCTGTTCATCAAAGAAACTTTTTACTCGGCTGTTTTCAACATAATAATAATAACAATAAATGTTTCTTGAACAGCAAATCAGCATATCAGAATTATTTCTGAAGGATTACGTGACTGGAGTAATGATGCTAAAAATTCAGCTTTGAAATTACAGGAATATATTATATTTTAAAATATATTCAAATAGAAAACAGTTCTTTTAAAAAGTTAAAATATTTCAAAATTTTACTGTAAATGCTGAACCTTGGATCAAATAAATGCAGTCTTGGTGAGCAGAAGATACTTAAATAAAAAATAAAAAACCCCACAAAATCTTACTGCTCAAAAACTTTTGACTGGTAGTGTATATATCATCTGTTTGAAGCACAATAATTTGCTTCATACTTTAAAATAACCACCATAATTGATATGTGGATTAAAGGTTTTTAGTTAGATTCTCAAAGACAGGCTTATTAAAGTATTTAATAAGGTATGGTGTCACTTTCAGATAATGTACTGTCTGACCCTGTAGCCTTTTTTTTGTGCTATTATATTTTTTGCTGGATATTTTCTTTACTGTCTTATAATATGTTATTAGTTGGGGTTTTGTTAATTGGGGTGTTTGGGGTAATCTTGCAGAATTTTAAAAAACTGCATAATAATAAGGTATAAAGACAAAACACCATCTGGCTAGCTCACATTACGAGTGAATGTAAATAAACCAAAAATAAACTTAAAAAATATGACTATATAAAAAAGAATATAATCAGTGATGGGTCAACCAAGGAATTCTCAAAATACCCCTTTCTTCATAAATTATAAAATGATGCCTACATTTAATGTCACAGCGGCATTGCTGTATATGCTTATTCTAAAATAAGTCTTGTTTTTAGGCACACATGGATGCTGTACATGCAGACTGGAAGGAATACCTCAACCTGCTCATCTGTGAGGAAAACCACCTCAAGAACATGGATGATTATCACAAAGTCAGTTTGCATTTTGCATCATTTCTTATTCTGTTCTTCCTCATGTTTGCTGTCAGACTTGCTCAGTTGCGCTCGTTTTATTTCTCCAGTTCCACAAGGATGCAAGAGACACCAGCGACTTGTTGAAACGCCTGGAAACTGAGATCAACCAGAAGTACAACCCTGAGTTTAAAGACATGTACCAGATGGAGGGCCTGATTGCTGACCTGAATGTAAATACGTTGTTCTAATTTGACACCTATTGCTACATTTTTACTGAATTAAAAGGTGTCTTCATACAATCTGTGTCTGTGTTGACAGGATCAGGCAAAGGCCATGGACCATTACGACGAGCGGCTGAAAGCTCTTCAGAAGCGCAGCCTGCAGGTGCTTCCTCTGAAGTACCGCAGGGAGACTTCTCAGAAACTGCTCCCTATCGAGGCTCTGTGTGAATACGAGACTAATGAGGTACGAAGTTTGAGCTCTCGCTCACTCTATGCATGCGGCTTAGAGCTCCACTAATACCAGTCAGTGAAACATCAGCTATTATCATGAGTAAGCACAGGAAAACGTTACACTCTGTCTCTGCTTGCGTTTTGGATTCCCCCATCTAATGTATTTAAATCCTTAAGACGGCCTTCACCTAAACGATTCATCTCGTATAAACCTCTGGAGACGTGTGCAGGGGATTTTGTATGGATTTTACATTTATTTCGAGAGCTTGTGCCTTTTAGCTGCAATATCAAGTAGAGACAGAGCTTACTTCGCTTATTTTGTATGACACAGGGCTCAATTTTGCGAGGGGAGCGCTACACCCTGCTCAGGAACAATGGGCCCAAATGGGACGTGAAGGACGGCAATGGCCGCACCATGAGCGTTCCAGGAGTGTGCTTCACAATCCCACCGACCGACCCTGAGGCTGTGGCTGTTGCTGATAGGTGGGTATTCCTTTATATGCATATGTAATTTTTAATGTATACACTTACAAACGTGTCTAATATGAAAGCATCTTTGCAGTCTAATAAACCAGCACAAAGGCATCAAACAAAAAGTAGCCAGCAGCAAATCTGGGCTACAGGCACGACTGGCAGAGCTGAAGAAGGAGAGTACAGGAGGTCAAGGTTTGTCTTTTATGTTATACGCTACCCGTCCAAAGTTTTTGAACAGTAAGATTTTTAATGTTTTTTTAAAGAAATCTCTTCTGCTCAGCAAGCCTGCATTCATTTGATCCAAAATACAGCAGTAATTTGTGAAATATTTTTGCTATTTAAAATAACTGTTTTCTATTTAAATATTTTTTAAAATGTAATTTATTCATGTGATTTCAAATTTTCCAGCATCATTACTCCAGTCACACAATCCTTCAGAAATCATTCTGATATGCTGATATGCTGCTCAAGAAACATTTCTGATTATTATTATTATTATTATTATTATTATTAATATTTAAAACAGAAATTTCAAAGTTCGTTTTGATGAACAGAAAGATCCAAAGATCAGCATTTATCTGAAATAAAAAGCTTTTGTAACATTCAAAAGCCTGGAGTTAGTATAATTTTTTTGGAGTATTAAGTATTGATGAAGCATTAATTATTAAAAAAATTTTATTTTAGGAAGGATGCTTTAAATTGATCAAAAGTGACGATAAAGACATTTATAATGTTACAAAAGATTTCTGTCTCAGATAAATGCTGTTCATCTGAACTTTCTATTCATCAAAGAAATCTAAAAAAAAATTCAACATAATAATAATAATAATAAATGTTTTTTGAGCAGCAAATCAGAATATAAGAATGATTTCATGTGACTGAGTAATGATGCTAAAATTCAGCTTTGAAATCACATAAATAAATAACATTTTAAAATATATTCAAATAGAAAACAGTTATTTTAAATAGTAAAAATATTTCAGAATTTTACTGTTTTTTCTGTACTTTGGATCAAATAAATGCAGGCTCGGTGAGTAGAAAAGACTTTAAAAGCATTAAAAATCTTACTGTTCAAAACCTTTTGACTAGTAGTGTAATCAACTTAGATTACTCTCCTAAAGAGAGTAAAATACTCAATTAATTCACTTCTCAAACCTCAGATAAACAAGAGCAGCAGTGCCGTCAGCTGATGGCAGGACTGGATAAAGTGGTCAGTGATCTGGATAAGCAGGAGAAGGCCATTTACTCTCGTGTGCGCCCCCCACTGGAGCAGACACGTCCTGTGCAAGACAGCGCTGACAGGCTACAGGACATTAAGGTACAAAGTCTGGTGTTTTTTGTTTTTTAAGTATGTATTTCATAGTGGGCATAATGCATCAAAGTGTTATGAGTCCGAATAAATGTTGTTTTTTTTTTGTTAGTGAATTTAATTCTAATAATGTTTATTAAATTAAATCTGAGCAGTCACATTAGTACAGTGGTTCTCAATTGTTTTTGTAACACCCTTTTTAGAAGTATTAAAACGTTAGGTGGCATCTTATGTGCATTAGAAAGTCTTAGCATGTTCGGACCCGATAAAAGGTTAAAAATAAGAAACTGCATATAACGTTATTCTCTGTCAAAAAAACAGTAGATTTGAATGTTTAAAAGTTAATGAGAATCTGACATTTAAAGGGGTAGTTCACCCAAAAATGAAAACTCTGTCATTAATTACTCACCCTCGTGTCTTTCCAAAACCGTAAGACCTTCATTCATCTTTGGGACACAAATGAAGATATTTTTGATAAAATCTGAGAGCTAGGACATCGATAAAATAGTCCATGTGACATCAGTGGTTCAACTGTAATTTTATGAAGCTACGAGAATACTTTTTGTGTGCAAAGAAAACAAATTTTTTTGTCAGTCTTCAACGCACGTTCATAGGACTATTTTAATGATGTTCTTACGACCTTTCTGGGCCTTGAACATGTCCGTTTCGTTGCTGATATCTTAATTTGTGGTATGAAGATGAACGAAGGTCTTACAGGTTTGGAACGACATGAGAGTGAGAAATTAATTTCAGAATGTTCATTTTTGAGTGAACTTTCCCTTTAAACACAAAAGTATTACTTTCGATCCTGTATTTTAGAAGCAAAAGAAGTTTGACTTCATGCCTTAAACCAGTATTTTCTTCACAGGACATTGCTTCTGCTGTTCGTAAGATCGAGCCAGAAAAGTCTGCAAAAGTACAGGAGGCTGAGACTTTCCTCAGATCCTCTCCCAGATGTGCAAGTGCACCACAGCTCTACTCCAAGGTGGATGAGGCTAACAAAAAATACAATAAAGTTGATTTGCTGTTGAAGTGTGCTGATGACAAGTAAGTGTACTTCCTGTTTTACAATGGAAGTCAAGAATGTCATGCTAATTGAGAGCTTGAATTGTAAGCCTAAAAATTGCACTTTTGTAGACTGCAGAACTCCTATCGCCTGGAGAATTCTCTGCAGAATGGCAAATCTCTGCTGTCCACCTATGAAAACAAACTGGCAAGAGAGGAGGTGGCCCCATCTGACCCCGCCGCACTGGATAAGACCCAGCGTGAGCTGGCGGTAAGTTTAGCAATCCATGCCACTTTTTTTTTTTTCCTCTTGATCATTTTTTCCAAGATTCACTATGCACTCATGTATTCCTGTCTCTAGGACATTGCATCTGAGCTGAGGAGCAAAAGGTCTACTGTCACAGAGACTGAGCAGAACCTGAGAGATGCCAAGGCCAGCTGCAGCAACATGGCCAACAAAGTGCAAGAACATTGCCCTGATATTGAGCGGCAAGAGGCCGATGTTCAGAAACTCACCAAGCGCTTTGACAACCTGAACAGACAGGTTGATGCAAGGTGAGTTCATACTAAAGTTATTTTAAATGGAAACGTACTTAAGAATTTAATTCCACAGATTAGTCTTAATTAGTTTACTGTGTGCTATGATTATATTATTTCTATTACACTTTTACATAATAGGACTGATTTTACTATTAATGTTTATGGTTGCACTTCCTAAGGTTGAATTTGTTAATATTAGTTAATGCATTGTGTCAAGAACAGCATTTATTACAATGCATGTAATGTTAGTGAATTGAACCTTATTGTAAAGTGCTACCATGTTTATTTTATATAAATATGCTATTTCCATAGCAGAAATCAGAAAATATCAGCATCTTTAATTATTTCTAATGTTTTCAATGTACAGATCTCAATGTCTGCAAAGAGCCAAAACCGCCTACGGCAACTACCACAATGACTATGACAACCTCAATAGCTGGCTTTCTCGAATGCCAAACTATGAGCCACGTGAAACTGATGACATCAGACAGATCGACGACAAACTGAGAAATCAAAGAGTAAGACTTGAGCCAGTTCTGTCATTACGATAATTGCATTATACTATTACAAATTACATTTATTTACTAAACTGTGTTTGAAATGTACAGAATCTGCTCTCTGACATCGCGAGAAAGGAATCAGACCTGAACAATGTGTCTAGAAATGCACAGCTTTATCAGCAAGCAGTCAAGGTACAAAAATCACAGTGTATTACTTACAGAGCATTGTCCTACTATCATGTTTATGCAAAGCCATGTGAACCCCTTTGTGTCGTGGCTTTCAGGACTATGAAAATGAAGCGGAGCGGTTTAAATCCATCCTTGACCTTGAAGACGGCTTGGTGCCTCAGACATACAAAAGGAGCAGACTTGAATCTCCTGCCATGAAAGTGAAGAGAGAGGTGAATATTTTGAAACGGGTTGCCGGATCAAGTAATTAATACATTTAAACCTTTTTCTCACTAGTAAAGTTTAAACAATTGTTGTGTTTTAAAGGAATCTGCAATTGACTCCAAATTCACTGAAGTGAATGCTGTGAACAAGCAGAGACTGCAGAACCTAGAGTTTGCTCAAAGCCTTCTTAACCAGGTAAAACACATGAACATACATTAACATGCATAAAAATATCCATAGCATTGCTTTTTAACACATTCAGTATTTTTGCAATTCTTTACAGCAACCAGAAGTTACAATGATCCAGCAAAATGTCCAGACGGTGAGATCATCAGCCCCAGGAGAAGAGCCCTGGAGAATCAGAAAACAGCTTCAGGAAGAAATTCAGCGCAGAGACCAACTGGAAAGAGAAATTCAGAGTGTCCAGAGTGACATCTATTTACTGGAGGGCCAGAAACCGCAGGATACAATCGTCAAGAAAGAGCTCATCAAGAAGGTGCACGACCCTCAACTTGATGAAGAGTATCACCGGGTTCAGCAGAAGCTCTTGGAAGAAAGCAGGACCACTCGTGTCCTCGAGAGCGAATTGGACACCCTCCGTGTAAAGCTGCGTGGGATTGAGACCGAAATGAAAGAAGGAGCTCAGCAGTATACAGTCAAAGAGGTGCTCCGCATTGAGAGGGACCGAGGACAGGAGGAAGAGCTCAGGAGACTGAGAGAAGAGCTAGAGGAGGTCAAGAGGCTGAAGATGGTCCGAGAGAATGAAATCATTCAGATTCAAAAGCAAGTGACGATTCTTGCGGAGGAGAAGAGCAGGGAGCAGGAAATCATCAGGGAGGAGGAAGTCATTAAGGTTCAAAACGATCCTCAACTTGAGAGCGAGTACAGACTACTGCTTGAGAGGAAGCAAAAAGAATTGGACAGCCGAAAGGAACTCGAAGACGAGCTTCGCTTCCTGCAGGAGAGGCTAAGGCGTCTTGAAAAGGAAAAGGCAATGGCTGAGGAAAAGATCTCCATCAAAGAAGTACTGAAGGTTGAGAAGGATATCGCCTTGGAGAGAGAGGTAGAGAACCTGAGAAGACAGTACGAAGATGAAAAAACCAAGCGCAGCTCTTTGCTGAGAGAGAAAACCGACATGCAGCGCAAGATTACCAGTCTGGAGGAAGAGAAGTCGAAGGTCATCATTCAGGAGAAAGTCCGTGAGATTGTCCGTCCTGATCCGAAGGCGGAAGCGGAGGTGGCGAATCTTCGACTTGACCTGGTGGAGCAGCAGAGAAGATGCAGAGATTCAGAGCTCCAGCTGAAGACCCTCCAGGATGAACTGACAATGCTAAGAAACAGAGGCCCGCAAATCGAATACAAAGAGATCATCAAAGAGGTCATCAAATACAAGATTGACCCAGAAACCGAAAGGGAACTGGAGAAACTCAGGAACGAAATTGTGGACAAAACCCACCAAACCGAGAGGTTCGAGATGGAGATCCTCCAACTCAAAGATGAGATTCAAAGATGGAAAGACACCAAGCCTCAGATTCAGACCAAGGAGGTTGTAAACGAGATCCTGCAATACAGAGAAGATCCCAAAACCAGGGAGGAGATTGAGAGTCTTAAGCGGAAACTGGCTGAGGAACAGAGGAAGCGCTTGGACCTGGAAAACGAAAGGGCCTCCAATGAAGAAAGGATCCGGATTAAGAAGATCGACTTGTCACAGGTGAGGGAGAAGTTTGTCCAGCAAGAAGTAGTGAAGATGGAGCAGGATCTAGTCTTGAAGTCTGAATGTGACACCTTCACTCAAAATATCAACAACGAGCAGAGACAGAGAGAGATCTTGAAAGAAGAGCTGATCAGGTTGCAGCATCAAAAGGCCGACTTGGACATTCAGCTCGAGGAGCTAGAACGTGAACGCAGAGTCCGCAGAGAAGCTGAGCTTGAAATTCAGAGGCTGAGAGTGCGGCTTAATGAGCTAGAGATCAGGGACAAGGAAAACCGAGAAAAGGTGACGGTAAAGCAGAAGGTCGTACTCCAGCAGGACCCTCAGCAAGAAAAAGAGCACTCCATCCTACGTCTTCAGGTTGAAGAGGAGAGGCACAAGCGTATGCTCTTGGAGAAGGAGTATAACGCCTTGTTGCAACAGCAGCAAATTCTCGAGAGGACCGAAGTGCGTGAAAAGGTCGTGCGAACCGAAAAAGTTCAAGTCGAACGAGACCCGGAGGCCGAGATGGACATTATCAGGCTAAAGAAAAGCCTTGAAGAAGAGGAAAAACGACGTCGTGAGCTGGACCAAGAGATTATCACCGTAAACTCGAAGCTTTCGGAGATGGAGTTCACCAACACAAAATCGTCCAAAGAGCTCGACTACATTCGCGATGAAAGCAACAGGTTACAGCAGGAGAACCAGCGCCTACAGAACGAAGTAAGGAAGCTTCAAGCCGAGATCGAGATCACGACAAAAGAAACCAGACACATCACTGAGACCTCTCCGGTGGAGAACAGCAGGAACCTGGAAATTCGTTTGGATTCCTTGCAGAGAGAACTCTCTGAGCTCAGGCGCATCCGAATGGAGAAAGACGAAGAGATTGAAAAGCTCCAGAAGAGTCTGTCTGCAATGAGAGTGAAGAGGGAGCAGCGAGAAAGCCACCTCCGCCGCTCCATTGTCGTCATCGATCCAGACACCGGAAAGGAGATGAGGCCCGAGGAGGCCTACAAGCTCGGCCTGATCGAATGGAAAATGTTCGTCAACCTTCAGAGTCAAGAATGCGACTGGGAGGAGATCACAGTCAAGGGCCCGAATGGCGAGTCCTCCGTTCTTCATGACAGAAAGTCGGGCAAGAAGTTTTCCATCGAAGATGCTCTGAGGGCTGGAAACATCACAAACCGTCAGCTGCAACAGTATCAGAACAAAGAGATAAGCATCCAGGAGTTCGGGGTCATGCTGTCAGGCAGAGGCAAATAAATCAGAAAAATGACATAAGATGTATTCTGTGTTCCCAAATTGCTGTTGAAATCTCTTTTTATATTCACTTTCAAATACAGTATGTATTTATTTTTAAATGCATTCTTATATTAATGCAAGATGGTGTTCCTTTGGTTATGGTGCTGAATTTGGGTTGAAGTTTCTATCACTATACCTATGAATCTTCATTGAAGATTAGCAGACAAGACACTTGGAGAATGTTTTACTGAAATCTAGTTCAGTTTTACGGTTATCTGATCTAATATATGCATATAAAGCGTGTGCCTTAAATGATAAAGTTACGGCCCTATCTGTCTCTTTATGCACTTGTTACTTGTGTTAGATTATTCTACTTTCATGTTTGATTTGAGATTAAAAAAATGAAATGTGGATGCATCTGAGTACTGTCGTCTTTTCCTTCATCTTTATCATGAAGTAATAAAAGCTTAAACTGTCTTTACATTCACTTTTTAGTTAACAAAACATTTAGGTGTCTTTCATGTTTGGTTTCAATGGTTCCCAAACAACACACACAAAAATAAATAAATAAAAGACTGAACTGTTTGATTACTTATAATAGATTCAGTTTTTAAATTATTCAATTTAAGACTAAAAAGTACATTTTGAACCTCGTTTTGCAGGAATGTATTGAAAATTGTAGATACAAAAAATCTAGGCAGTTGTTAAACTAAGATTAAGATTACAATTAAGCATTCAGACCACAGTTGCAATTTTATAATTTCACATGAGCTTTATCAAATGCTGACATGGTCAGTGTCGTTTCTATCACATCTTAAAGGGTTAACTGTTAGTTCACCCAAAAATGAGAATTCTGTCATTACTCACCCTCATGCTGTTCCAAACCCGTAAGACATTCGTTCATCTTCGGAACACAAATTAAGATATTTTTGATGAAATCCAAAAGGTCTCTGACTCTCCCATAGACAGCAAGGGTTCCACCACGTTCAAGGCTCAGAAATGTACTAAAATGACCAAAAAGTATTCGATGCGACATAAGTGGTTCAACTGTAATTTTACGAAGCTACGGGAACACTTTATGTGCGCGAAGAAAACAAAAATAACGACTGACAGAATTTTCATTTTTGGGTGAACTAACCTGTTAAATGATGTATTCTGTTTAGTGGCATACGAAATTACATTTTTCTCTCAATTAAACAAATAGTTATTTCAATTCTTTTTAATATTAAAATAACTTTTATTTTAATAATTGTAATATTTAATATTTTATTT
>JAHKKF010496373.1:0-20217 GCA_019740295.1 Labeo calbasu | reverse complement strand
ATTTTTTTCATTTTTTAACAAGAATTTATTTTTAACTTAGAAAATGTTCTACTATTTTCAGGTTTCCCATATCCATATAAATCCTGGATACTGTAGATGAGTTACCGTCTAAGAAAAAACCTGTTTATTCTCAATCAGAAAGCCTCTTTGTCAAAGACAGTGGGAAACAAGTGCAAAAAACACATTTAAAAAGCATCACTGGCAGTAAACAGATTGACTGAGTTAAATCCAATGATGCAAAGTGCAAATGTGTGCATATAAAACCAGAGAGAGCCAGGAACAAAATCAAGAGTAAGAAACAAGTCCCACAACGTGTTTCTAGCAAACCGAGCACTGTAACTCTACACGTTTCAGCAATATAGCTAAAGATTTTTAATTACTTTGCTCGGCAGCTGGAAAATGCCACAGTAGCCCAAAAGTTCACAAGGCCCCTTTCATTCAAACTCCAGTTACACAGGCAAACGGCCAACCCTGCCAACCACTAAGCATTCAGCTGGGTCTTCACCAGCGGGCCAAGTCGAGCAGACAGCCACAGCCATGCGCACAAGAGCGAGGGGCTTGCTGACACATCTACAACCCTGACGCAGGGCAGAAAAATGCACAGGCCCACTCCAGCCTTTTCTTTTGCGGCCGAGCTTGAACGTACCCAACAATTACAGAGCTATTTTCTCTGGAAGGGCAATTCCCTGTTTATTGGTATCCGCCTGTCAAAGGCTCTCCCTGTCAATCCTCAGCAGGAGCCTTCCCAGTGGTCAATGGGAGAAGATTGAGCATAACTCGACAAAAATGAGTGGGATTCCGGTTTAGGCAAGCAGTGTTACTCCGGGCCGATCCCCCAGCATTAGACAGGAGGGAAGCGGTTTCCAAAAGGATTAAAAACAAGATGGTGACAACAGCGCTAGCTTGTAATTTTCCAATACAGCCAGTTTAAAAAAAAAAAAAAAAAAAGACAGTAGTGTTAAATGGAGGGAATAGATGTGCTGATGTGGCATTCAGACTAGTGCTGTCACTTGTTTTACCTCACTTTTAAACACTATTTTACCTTTCGTGTGTGACAAGAACTCCCAGTCTTCTCTACTTGGTAGAATATTTGTGTCAGGTAGATAAATCTTCATGAGAAAGCACCTACAAAAACAATGTTTACTGTAAAGAAACCGCATGAAATGTTTCTGAACAAACCTTAATAAAGCTTCTGTGGAAATAGGCATCTACTGCTCACACAGAAAAATAATTTGGTGCTTTTGGAAAACAGCTTCCACCCTAGTTTCATCACCTCAATCTCCCTTTGTTAGAGCTCGGAAATGCCTGAAGTTAGGAATGAAAATACTGGCATGTCCCTGCAGCTCAGTGAGAGAGAATATTTCTGCAGCTGCGGAGTGAAGTCAGCTCATCAGAACAGAGCCAGCAGGCCAGGTTTCCTCCACAGATAACCATGTTAACCTAAAGAACATAAACACCCACCTCACGTTTCACCGCGAAAGCATGCGCGCCGCGAGGTTACGAGGCAATCTTTAGGAAGTACCGAACGCGACGCTTCAATTTCTGACAACGCAACAAAAATTTCATGTATGTGCCTTCCAAATGACATCACATGTAACATGAGACTCGATTTTACTTTGCGTGTTCACACTCCACACATTTACATGAAAACAACAAATCTACAGAACCAAACGTCAGTGAAAGACTTTGAGAAATGCATGCTGGGAGCTCCTTCATATATAAGTCAACAGCAGGTTCAGGCCATCAATCTAACCTTCGGCATGCGAGAGGCACTGGCAGTCTGACACAAGAAATCTCTCAGCATTTTGCTTTGATTTGAATTCGCTCCCACAGTTCAGATGTCACTGATACATCAGTAGGACTACAAAAAAGACTTTTATATAAATAAAAATAGAACAAAACAAAATAATTCCATCGTCAAAAATAAAAAAAAAAATGTGAAAAATAAATACACATAAATATACACAATATACACACACTTTCTGGTTCTCGAATCTGATTGGCTGAGAGGAGTGCGATATTCTAGTGATAACAGAACTCCAACTGTTTCACCGTTCGTATCACTCCGCTTGTGGGATTTCTCACCGTGATTGTCATGGTAAATGCCCAAATTTATTAAAATTTTATAAATAATGCTGTTTTTGTGTCACGGAATGTAGTTCAACCAAAGAGTTTTTTTTATGTGTGAATGTACTAGTTTAGACTTCAAATATGTGGTTTGTTAATAAAGATAACGTCTATTTGAAAATTTGCTTCGATGTTTTCGGAAATGTAAGCTCCAGGTCGTCAGCGGCCATTCAGCGCTCACAAACCCGCCGAGAGCAGCCTTACCTCGGCCAGATCTTCTGGAATTTGCCAGATTTGAATCTGTGGCGGAAGGAAGTAGTTCTGCACAAAACAGGGTTTTTAAAGACACTCCATTGTTGTTTCTTATTTATTTACACCCTTGTAACGTTGAGTTGTTGTATACACGTTGTACACATTTCTTACCGTAAATATCTAAAAAAGTAATTTTTTTATTATTAATATGCATTGTTAAGAACTTCATTTGGACAGCTTTAAAGGCGATTTTCTCAATATTTAGATTTTTTTGCACCCTCAGATTCCAGATTTTCAAATAGTTGTATCTCGGTCAAATATTGTCCTATCCTAACAAACCATACATCAATGGAAAGCTTATTTATTCATGTCTAAATCGTAATTTTAAAAAATGTAACCTTATGACCGGTTTTATGGTCCAGATATATGAAGTAATGCAAAAAGACCTATATTTGTAAAAATACAACTTTACGAATATAAACTAATAATCATATAATAAATTGCAAAATTCACTTTTACATGTTGTTTGAACATAAATGTGTGATGCTAGTTTGTGGACATCCACCTTATAATAATAAAAATCCATTTTTTAATCCCTATAAATAATATCTCCATTTTCAAATCAAGCCATTCTCTGATTCTTGGCTGTGTGACGTCACACCGACCAAGGCCACTCCCACTATAGTTGACTGACACAGCCGTCTTACCTCAGTCTTGCCCTGAGTGAGCTGTGAACAGTCCGCCATTGTTTCGACGTCGCAGCGGGGTAGACAAAAATGTCTCAGATTGAGCGACTGAGGTGTTCTGTTGTTGGATATAATAATAGCAGCTGTCATTTACTCCTAACATCTGAGCCGCTGAAGACGCAGAGGATTGCTTTTGTTTGTTTTGTTTTGTTTTTTATAAGTTATGTTTATGGGTCGACGGCAGCGCGTCGACATGCAGTGCTATTGCACTTCGGGCGTCCCGTGTTCGAGTCCCGGCTCGCGGACCTTTCCCGATTTCCGCAAAATGGGTTGCTGTGAACAGAGCTGATTCTGACAAGGTAAAAAGGCAGTTTTTTACACTACCATTGAGAAATTTTAACCAATGCATGTTATAGACTTCACTGAGACCCTAAAGAATCATATCAACTTGTGGAAAATGGGCATCCGATGACCGCTTTAAACAGCATATTATGTTGTAGCCCCTAATAAAGCACCCGTCCAACTGGCAAGTAATTTCTTGTACTCACCAAAGCCAATTTTTACTTGCATTTGGCACGAGTGTTATTTTTGGCCCCTGACTGTCATATATGACAGGGCTCATTCTCAAAGCTATGTGACGGTCTATCGTCGCGTACACTGTCAGCATGAGGTGCTCATAAGATATAACTATCGCAGCCCTGGAATGTGATCGTTGCCATTGGATGTGGTGGTATCATGACCTTATTGTCATTCCTCTCTGCTTTCCTATTAAGCGCACTGCTCCCAGTAATTTTCGATGAGTCAAGCAGCCTGACTGACGCACTCCAATTAGGCCTGGGCTAGCAGAGCCCTTAACTCCAGCACACGCTGTACTTCAGACACGCACGCAGCCGGGCCTTTTTAGCCAATGACAGCAGGGTGACGGTGATGACATCGAGATGGCCTGCTTGGAAGCCTGCGGGCCGCACTAAGGAGACAGAAATATCTTCCTCTGACAGACACGGATACATGGCGCTACGCGTGCAGCTGTCTAAATGTTGCCTCTTTTTGTCTCTCGCTGGCTCGGGCGCTATCTTTCTCTCTTGATCCCGCACTCACTCTCTTGCTCTCTCTCATTCAATCAACTTAAGCACACTGACTTTTTGTCTGCAGCTGAGGCGAGAGGTCAGCGTTCGGAGGCCAACCTTTAGACACAAGCATTTGAGATGGATGAGGTTGGGGCGGCGACTGGAGCCTGAACACAACCCACAGACAACCTCAGACGTTCTCAATTAATCAGGTCACGGTGCAGGGAATAACTCACTCGCTGGTATCTGGGTCTGGACGGTTCAACAATCTACTGCAGCTCACACAGCCATGCAGCTATTTGCCTCTCAAAACAGTTGAAACTGTGCTCGTGCATGTGTGAAATATCAGAGAACGTCAGCGGATAGCTTGTGACACTTTAACCTTTATAGCTGAATATGTCGTAATGCTAAGAATTACAACTTGGCTCCAAAACTCGAAGCAGTCATATTAATCTTACAAAAATGTATGCAAGTCTTTTTACACCACAAAAAGAAAATGAAACCCATTTTTAGGACCACAAATGATCATTTTATGATAATTATGCAAATTTCCCTCCCAAATTCTCATTAACATAAT
Source organism: Labeo calbasu (assembly GCA_019740295.1). Taxonomy (NCBI): domain Eukaryota; kingdom Metazoa; phylum Chordata; class Actinopteri; order Cypriniformes; family Cyprinidae; genus Labeo; species Labeo calbasu. Next base: position 15,568 of record JAHKKF010496373.1, on the reverse strand, counting down.
GCATCAAGACAACTTTCTTTGATTAGTTACAGGCAGAACAGAAAACACTACTACACTTTACTACATTAAAAAAAAAATAAATAAATAAAATGCTAAAAATTAGAATTAAAAATGTGGTTAATTGTAATACAAATGTCCCAAAGTAAAAAATCTTGGTGCTAAAAAAAAAAAAGATAAAGAAAGAATAATAATAATTATTATTATTATTATTATTATTATTATTATTATTATTATTATTACTACTACTACTACTACTACTACTATTATTATTACTACTACTACTACTACTACTACTACTACTACTACAATACATATTTTAAAAAATACAATACGGATATAACATTTTAAAATATAAAAATTTAAATAATAATAAAACTGTAATATAAAATGAATAAACTGTCATTAACAATGCACTGAGACAATTTTCTTTGATAAGTTATGAATAACATAAAACATTACTAAGTATAAATATTTTACTATTCAAACAATGTTATTTTTTCACATTGCAAAAATTAATTGAGTTTGTGCTTAAATTAATGTGCTTAATTGTAATGAAAATGTCACCAAGTAAAAAAAAAAAAAATATATAAATAAAAACCATCATTATTATTATTATTATTACTACTACTACTACTACTACCACTGCAATACATATAACAAAATAAAAAAAACAATATGAATATACAATATTATTATATATTTAAAAACTCTTTAAAATATTGTTATAACTTAATAAATAAAACTGTATAATATACATATAATGTATAATTCTCATTTTCTTTGATGTGTTATTTTGTTAATGTTATTTTTTTCCACATTGCAAAAAAGAATTGAGTTAAAATAGTAAATAAGTAAATAAAGTAAATAAAAACTAAAATAAAAATAAATAAATAAATAAAATGTGTTATTATTAGTACTACTACTACTACTACTACTACTACTACTACTACTACTACTACAAATTTACAACAAAAAATAAAAATACAACATAAATATACAATATCACTACATATATTAAAACATTTAAAAACATTATTATAATTTAGGAATAATAATGTAAGGCACACAACAAAATACTACTATTAAGTAAAAATATTTTACTAATTAAATATGGCTATTCATTTTTCATCTTTTCATTTTTTTTTTTTGCAGAAGAAATGAATTAAAGTAAAACCTGCTTAATTGTAATGAAAAAAGTCATAAAGCAAAAAAATCTTGGTGCCAAAGAATGAATGAATAAATAAATAAAATTAGATTATTATTATTATTAAAAATACATATGTAATAAAAAACATTTACAATATAAATACAGAATAATATTATAAACAATTTAAAACAAATGTTTAAAAATGACTAAATTATAAATAATATAATATTTGATCATATAAAATCAGAGCCAAGAAACAGCAAGCTACCTATCTGAACAACTGTCCTATTCCTACCATCACTTCCATTCAAAGAGTTCCTGAACTCCTTAATTTAAGCGAAATTCCACACTGTAATCAGAAGTTTAATAGTCAGTTAGCTAGACCCTCTGCTAATTAAACACATATCAGAGGCCCCTTCTCCCTCCCTCTCTGTGCTTTATTAACAAAAGTGCAAAGGCCTTAAACTCCGTCTGGATGTCTTTCGAGCTCTCCTCCTCTGGAAGGTGTGGGACTACAGGACGCCTCGCTGGAGATGGAATCATTTTCATTCAGCTCTTGAATGCCCTGCTGCTTGAAAATGCGTACCGCATTCCTCTTTCCTCGTAGACATTCAGAGACATCCTTACTGACACTTTAAAATTTCCCTATCATCTCAGCTCCTTAATTGCTTTGTTACAGCAGTTCTGAAAGAGCGAACGCCGGCCCATCCTTCTGAACCGAAGGTGGCACCGAGACCCAACCTGGGAAGCCTGGGGTAGGGGGAAACCAAGAAACTTGAAACATCTGTCTTTCTTTATGGAGTCTATAAAGAGCTCAGAGTTGGAAGGAGAGAATGAAAATATATGATTGGAGGAGTAGTACGAGTACGCTGGATGTAATGCGTCGGGATGACTGCTGTCAGATACAAGCAAAATGGAGGTTTGTCAAATGAGAGCATCCAATCTGGTGCACGCCGCCTGCTACGGATCACACATAAAAACTGGAAGTGCAATAAATACACATTTTAATGTTGGTCTGGGCAGAATCATAATAGGCTCAGATTTTCTATCCAACAGACTGCATCCGTAAATCAACTCCAGATAGTTCTGCCAGCGAGCAACACCAACATCGTGAACGCCCTAAATCACCAGCAAATAAATGAGAGAAATTCATATAATCAGTGCAGCTGGATGAGACAGTATGTTCTGATAATTCAAGGCTTTGTTTGAGTTCAGCCTCCACCCCAATACTTCTCAAGCACTTCCAGGGATCCAGACCAGAACAACTACTAGGAAGCCACTGCCTCCAAAAATGAAACATTCAAGTGCCAAATAACTTTTACTTTTAGATGTCTGGGGGAAAAACAAAGTGAAGAATCACTTCAAATTGTAGATGGTTGATTACAAAATAAATAAAAATTAAACAAAACAATAAAATAAAAAATAAATATGTGACCTGGACCACAAAACCAGTCTTAAGTAGCACAGGTATATTTGTAGCAATAGCCAAGAACACATTACATGGGTCAAAATTATAGATTTTTCTTTTATGCCAAAAACCATTAAGATATTAAGTAATGATCATGTTCCGTAAAGATATTTTGTATATTTCATACTGCAAATATATCAAAATGTAATTTCTGATTAGTAATATGCATTGCTTTTAAAGATGATTTTCTCAGATTTCAGATTTTCATATAGCTGTAGCCAAATACTGTCCCATCCCAACAAAGCTTATTTCAGCTTTCAGATATAGGTATAAATCTCAATTTAAAAAAGCCTTATGACTGGTTTTGTGGTCCAGGGTCACATATTTTTTTATCTTTAATTACACATTATATGAACAAGTGATGGTAAGTCTGACAAAACCTAAAATGAACAGCACTATAATGGTGCTTATTTCACTTCAAATCCAAGAGAAGCGAAAAATTATTCAGTGAGTGAGTCAGTAATGGCTTGAAATGATTCATCGGATAAATGAGCCCGATTCATATCAGAATTTTCTGTCTAAAATTTTTTTTTAACTGACTGTAGAACTAACTGAAGAAAAAAGAAGAAAAAAAGGAATTATGTTCATTTTTTAATCTTCCTAGATGTTGTACTGACTTATAAGGGTGTGCAATAATGACCAAAAATGATATCTTAATATTTTCTGTAATTTTGTTGATAATATTATTTAACAATATTTTGCCAAGCGTGCTATTATGCTGATACTTCAACAGGTTTAGGACTTAATTAGTGCTGGGCACAATTAATCGCATCCAAAATAAAAGTTTGTGTGTGTACATAATATATGGTTGTGTACTGTGTATATTAATTATGTATATATAAATACACACACGAGCATGTATGTTTAAGAAAAATGTTATGTTTATATATAACATTTATTTATATAAAATATAAATTATAAGAATATAAATATATAGATGTAAATACATATTAATAAATAATACATCTTTTCAAAATATATACTGTGTACACACACAATTAATATATACACAGTACACACACATATTATATAAACAAAAACTTAAATCGCTTGAACAGCACTAGACTTACTGCTTTGATGTTTAAAAAAAAAACACTTAAATACTAATATTTGAAATGATTGGGGGGGTATACTTTAAATATAAACCTAAAATCGCCAATAGGTGATGGCAAATCACTGCATGAGTGAGTCAATGAGTCATTCATTCAACCAATTCCTTCAAACAGCTGACTGATTCAGTAACAATGTTGTGTTTTGCTCGTATTACGCCGAAATGAGAGTATAGTCCGTAGCCATATCGACCTAGAAAATCTAAACTTTTCATTTTTCATCCGTCTTTGTACATGATGTAACTACAGAAGAGTCAAGTTTTAAATAGGGAAAATATCGAAACTGGTCATTTTTGTGCGAGATGCTGACGGTCTAAACGGATTCAATGATCTATGCTAAGCTATGCTAAAAGTGCTACCGCCAGACCCGGAGATCGGCTGGATGGATTCAAAAACGGTAAAACTCAACTGTTTAACTATAGGGGAGTTGGAAAATGAGCCTAGTTTCAAAAAAAGTGGAGTGTTCCTTTAAGCAATGTGACATCACATTGTTTAGGCCCCGCCCACAGCTATAGTTTCCGGCCTCAGCGAGTTGTCTTCGGTTGTACACCGTCTTCCATTTTCTCAGCGCTTGAGCAGCTATAACGTCAACAATGTCTCGTAAACAATCTTCAATCTTCTGTGTTTGGATGTAAAATTGAACACAAGACATTTTCGCCCAACATCTAAGTCACTGAGGACGTTGATTCATCCCATTTTCAGTGCGTTTGGCTTCCCATATGTACAAGTGAACACCGGTTCTCTCGCTCTCAGGCATGTTGCTTCAACCGACTGTTTATTGCTGTACGTATGCAAAGCAGAGATGTATGCGCTACACCCTCTTCTGAAGACGGGGTGGGAATATGCAGCTCATTTGCATTTAAAGTGACACACACCAAGACAGCTCTTTTGTAGACACGCCCCAAAAATAACATTTTCCACATTTTCCTCTGGGGACACCCAAGACCAATATTACATCTTGTAAAATGGGGCCTAATGAGTGCCGTTTAAAATGATGTTCCTATTATGCCAGCCTGATTTCTCTTATGCATATGCACAACGATCTGCTTCGAGAACTTATATCTAATACATCTCAATATGTGCAACACTGTGCGTTAGAGATCATATCTGGAGACGCATTCAGATAAGTAATTCGCATATCCTGTGCAGATGAATAGTACGCAGGTTTGTAATTGTGTAAGCAATGCAGTGATTTGTTTTTGTTCACTCAGACCCTGAGGGCTGGCACTCTTCACACGACACAGCACAAGGACTGCCAGGAACTACACAATTTGTGATATTATTCAAATGAGCACATTGTTTTCCTGTTTACTGACACGAATGGGGGGGGAGACACAACTCAACAAGATTAAATCATTCAGAAACAATCAGGCTCTGCGTGAAAGTAGCATTTGAAATGTATTGCTCAAATTATTGAGAGCCATTAATGCATGTGTCCACTCTTGATGCACTTTATATTACACTCATTCATCATGGCTGCACGGCCTGGCAGGCTAACAGAAAACATCTTTTGTAATCATATAGCTTCCTGTCAAGGGTGGCAAACACGTCTGTGCATTTAATGATTCAGATGTTAGGTTTTTTTTTTTAATCGACGAGTAACTGACAAAGCCAAAGTTTATATCTGACTGCTATGCCAACATATGCGTAACAATCACTTCAGATGGTTTTTAAAGTAAAGTCAAGCATTTTTTTTCCCACTGTGGAATGCAAAAAGAGAACTGATTAATATTGCTCCAGTCATACTTTTCCACACAAATCACAATAAACAAAACCTAAAGCTTTGAAGTTGCAAAAAAGACATTTTTACAGTGAGCTGAGTTTCTAAAATCAATAGGTTACAAGACTACATGCATGCTCAAATGTATGCTACACTGAAACTGTGTTCTTAACTACAGCTTTGGCACAGTGTCAAATTCTGACCCTTATCAGGATGCTAGCTGTCGCTACAAACACAGGAAAGATGCACAATCCTCAGTCGCTTCACCTCCAGAAGTGAGATGAAGAACATCCCAGCCTAAGCTTTCATTTCCCTTCCACACAAAAAACATATTTCCAAAGGAACCTCCACATCTGTCCCGCATTGAACAGTCAGTGCTCTTCATAAATGCACTTTTGGCATGGACAGAAGGGATATTTCAGCTTGTTTCAACACCTTCCATTCAAAGGGGTGTTGAACTTAATCTGAGCCAACAATGAAAAAAAAAAAAAAAAAAACTGTAAAGTAACTTGATGGCAAACCTCCATTAACAACAACAAAGTGCCAGTATATAGGCAATTCTTGGCAAAGCTGTATTATTTGACTGAGCGTGAGGCTGATGTATTATAGTAGCAGCTTTGTTTTGTAGGGTTCTTTCTGTGATAAATCAGTTTTCGGTTGACGTATATTAGGTACGCAAATTTACAATCAAACAAACTGTGGTAATAAATCAAACGTTTAGAACTCAGGTTTGTTTTTGTGAATCGGTTCATTCAGATGAATGAAGACTGTGTTTGCTTTAAATTATTCACAAATTCATTACCAGAAGAGAACTCTCACAAGAGCATTTTATAGTCTTTTTGTAGAGAAATACTTCAACTTAATTAGGCTGCTTTCTAGTTTATTAGATGTGTTTTGCGTAAATTTAAGTTAATTGCTGTGACTAATTAAGATCATTATTGTTTTTGTGCTAGAAAAATACTCACAATGAGGCAAACATAAACTATATAATCACACAGTTACACTATTGTTCAAAAGTTTGGGGTTAGTAAGATTAGGGTCATATTAATTTCTGTTTTTTAATACTTTTATTCAGCAAGGACGCAATCATTTGATGAATAATAATAGTAAAGATTTACGAAAGAATCCTAAAAAAAATAATCATATTTCCACAAAAATATTGAACTGCACAACTGTTACCAACTTAAGCACCAACATAAAAAAAAATGATTTCTGAAAGATCATGTAACACTTAAGACTGAAATAATAGACCTTAGTCAGGGCAGTGTCATAATTTTTGACAGGAAGGGAAACAAGTCTGTGAGGGATAGAGTACAGGGCGTTCAATGGATTGTACTGTTGATTAACAACATACCAAGAGTTCAGCTGACGAAAGTCTTTCTGAAAAAAAAGAAAAAAAGAAAAAAAAAAACACTCCATAAGAGTTCTAACAGTTGAGCTGGCAAAAATTGTGTGATCTATGACCTTTATTCAGAGTCTATCCCTTAAAGCCTTGCTTCATTCGTATTAAATTCAATAAGGCATCTTATTTCAGTAAGGTCTATGGCTTTAAAGGGGTCATGAACTGAGAAACCAAAATTCCCTTTATCTTTTGACATATAAGAGAACATTGTACTATAAAAAACAACATCTTGCAAGTTTCAGAACTCAAAACTTTGTTGTTAGTCTAAAAACAGCTTATATCGCAGACAGTCTGCCAAAAGACATCTTTTGGAATATTCCAATGTATGATGTAATTAGATAGATAAGCACCGCCTCCGCAGAAGATTGACATCACTGCCTATTTAGCCCCACCCACCAATTCGCACATAGTGTTTACCAGTGAGGCGAACGTGCAGGTCTACGCAGAAACCAAACAACAAAGATGGCTCTGAAAACAATCAGATGCTCTGCAGTGCCAATTTGTGGAAAAAACAGTCTTGGCATTGCCTTCCTTTTAATCCCAACATTAGGAAAGAGTGGATGAAATTTACTTTTAATGAAGTTCCAGACCGCATCAGTATGAACTCACTTTGTTTATTTCATTTTACCACAGATTCGTTTACAATTACCCATAGCTTCAGCGACACAATGCCCCATATCTCAGGGAACCAAGGTTACATTAGTAACCTGAGCAACACAACTGGACCTGGGACTTTTAAAAAAGATTGAAACTATATCCGACCCAACAGTGATGTTGCAACAAAAGTGTAGTAACTGTTTTCATTACATGGGCACTATTGCTCTTGTCTCTTTGTTATGAATGTGTGTTTAACCTAAATCACAGTGTCATCCAACTATGAGGAATGAATGTATGCTGTTAGCCAATCATAGCAGTGGGCGTTTACTTCTTTTTCCTCGCAATTTTGAGTTTACATCTTGCCATTCTGACTTTTAATCTCAGAATTGTGTCATATAAACTTCCAATTCTGACTTTTTTTTCTCATAACTGTAAGATAACACACAATTGCGATATAAATTGCGTTATAAAGTCAGAATTGCTAGATATAAAGTCAGAACTGCGGGATATAAACTCACAATTCTGACTTTTTTTCTCGCAATTGCGAGTTTGTATCTCGCAATTCTGACTTTTTTTCTTAGAATTATGAGATACAAGCTCGCAATTGTGAGTAATAAAAGCTCCCGACAAAAGTGGGCGTGCGAGAGAGGAGGGGCGCCGACACAGCCAGGTATGGCGGCGTGTGATGAGGCGCACCTGACGCAAATGAAGCCTCATCACCACTGCTGTTGAAGTGCCAAGCGTGCCTCTCCTCAGGAGACCGGTCTCTTCCCTGTGCATGCACGCTGGTGTCCTCGTGGGTCTAAGAAGGGAGCGTTGAGGGAATCGAGCGGCGCCGAAGCAACGAGCTGCCGGACCCACGGTCCGTACGAGTACCACACCCGTTAAGACGGCTGACGGGCAAGTATGCCAGGCCGCTGAATCCCCCAGAAGTGCCGTGAGCCAAGGAGGACATAGAAGGAAGCCGCCGCCTCTAGAGCCATGGACCTGAGAGGGGAGCGTGGGTGGCCGCCGGACTCCGCCCCTTACCTGGATCCTTCCTTTTCGAACACTGCCCCTCCTTCATGGAATCCCCAGCACAATGAGGACACCAGATCCCCTGTTTATTTTGGACACTTTTATTTACCCCTTTTTGGACACTTTTGGTTATTTTATGATTAATAAAAGCCTCTCCGAGGCCTGACGTCACACCCACTGTGTCTGCCGTTTGCTCCTCCCTCCACAGTCCAGTTATGAGGAGAAAAAAAACACTATGTTCAGAGAATTGAGAGTTTATATCTCACACTTCTGACTTCTTTTCTCAGAATTGAGAGTTTATATCACGTAACTGCAAATTTATTTCTCAGAATTGCGACTCGCAATTCTAAATTTATAACTTATTTTTTATTCAGTGGTGTAAACGAGCTTCCATAAAAAAAAAAAATCTCAGAGAACAGTACGAAAAAAATCCTTTTCATTTCATTTATGGCAATATAATACAATAAAAAAGTTACTCGAACTTGTAGAAGATTTTAAAATATTAGGTTTAGTTCACTTGCAGAACAAAAATTTTGTCATAAAGAAATTATGTTTTTGTGAGGAAAACATTTCAGGATCTCTCCATGTAATGGACTTCCATGGTGCCCCCCAAATTTGAACTTGAAGAGAAAGAAGGGCCTTATCTAGAGAAACGATCCGTTTTTTTTTTTTGTATTACGATTTATACTCAAACGCTCGTCTTGCTCTAGCTCTGTGTGAAGCTCTTGTTTTTTTTACGGTCATGACAGTTAGTGTACATCTAAAAACTCCTTCTCATTCCCTCCTCAAACTTTAATATCGTCCTACATCACTCCAGAAGTACCGACCCAGAGTTTACAAAGTGAATGTGCAAAGAAGATCAAACACCCTTAATAAAAAAAAGGTAAAACAGCGATGTAGGATGATTTTGAAGTTGGAGGATAATTATTTTTTTTTTTTAGAAATTAACTGATCGTTTCGCTAGATAAGACCCTTCTTCCTCGGCTGGGATCGTTTAGAGACCTTTGAAGCTGCATTTCAACTACATTTTGGAAGGTCAAATTTAGGTGCACCATATAAGTCCAGTACATGGAAAGAAATCCTGAAATGTTTTCCTCAAAAAATATAATTTCTTTACAACTGAAGAAAGAAAGACATGAACATCTTGGATGACAAGGAGTTCAGTACATTATCTGTAAATTTTTGTTCTGGAAGTGAACTTCTCCTTTAATCAAATAAATACATCCTCAGCGAACATAAAGTTGTTTCAAAAACATGTAAAACAAATCTTACCAACCCTCAAACTAGTGTGTATATATTTAAAATGTTATTATCCCTTTAAATAGCTTTAATGTTGTCACTTTTTCTTAGTAACTTGTAGTGCAGCTAACTACTTCAAATTATAGCTTCACTATAGTTGAAATACTCCACGTACGAGTAAATTTCAGCTTTAGAAACACTACAGTTTTAGTACACTGCTACTACTGGCCGAGGCTGTGCTATTATCAACGGAGAACACAGTAATTCACCGAGGTAAAGACTACCTTCCCACAGATCGAAAAGAGAAACATAGAATTGGGAGTGTTCCTCATCTCAGATGCGTTTTCCTCCTGTAACTGCGCAGGCTAGATATCAAAGAGAAGTGAATCCTGGGTGCTACAGGAGCTGGGATGTTGATGTTAATTCCTATGGTGTGAGCTAATCCTAAGAGTGCTGACATCCTTTTTCTTTATCAAACGCACCATGTGGCTTGTACACATGCCCAGAGAAAACTTCACCGGCAAAGTTATTTCTTACCGTGGTGCTTTATCATGTGGTTTGGGAGACAATGAAGACATAAATATCATCTCAATGCAAAACATCTTCAGTCTAGATGAAAAAAGAGGTGGCTAGACTTGAAAGCTAATACTAAATAATGACAGGTTATCAAACTCTCTCCTTCTTTGTGCCACTAGACGGTCAAACAGACAGCCCTGCCCCAAAACTCACACTAATAGTTAGGCCAATGTTGTTTTTAAGGGTTGGGTTGCTTAAGCAGAGTAATATATTAGGTTATGATTACAAAATTACACACTTAAGCTTTAAATTACGTTTTAAAATATTTGAATACGTAAATAATGTGGCCAATTTGTTCTCAGAAAAGTAAATCACCAGCTACTTAGCCATGTTTGAAGAGCCACACAATGTAAGAGGCAAGTCACAATGCTGTTGGAAAAATGAGGGCGGAGAACCAAGTCAACCTCACACAGAGCATCGCTGCCTTCGCCACGGCTGGGGACACTCGAATCTGAACTTCAAGATTAAAGGGAGAAGAAAAAAGGAAGAGAGGGAAATGGAGAAAGAAGGCAGAGGGTATAAAAGAAGAACAGTTTATGGCTGAAAAGAAAGGAAAGAAAAAGAAAAGATTTTCTTCTTTTTTTGGGGACTTTTCTTCAGTTTACTAGAGCCAAATATTTTAAAATAACAAATATTAAATATAAATCCAAAATATTAAATTTAATAAAAAAAATATATATATATATATATTAAAGGACGAAAAATTATAGAAAGAAAGTTTTAATACCTTAAATGTTCTCTCTCTTTTCAATAATGTTTAGATAATATACTGAAAAGAAAGGGGAAAATATATATTTTACAACTTACTGGAGCCAAAATATGTAATATAACATAAATATAAAATATAAATCTGACATATTAAAACTTATGAGATTTTTTTAAAAAGAAGTTTTAAGATCGAAAAATTATGAACAACAGTCTTAATGCCTTAAATGTTTAGATATTTTACTGAAAATAAAAGTTTTTCTAATTTTCTAATTTACTACAGCCAAAATATTTATTATAACAAATATAAAATATAATTATGAAATATTTCCACATTTAAGAGATTAAGACACGTTTTATTCAGATCGAAAAATTATTTAAAAAAAAAAGTCTTAATACATTAAATGTTTAGATAATTTACTGAAAACAAAACAAAAAACAAAATCTTTGATTTTTTTTTTTATTTACTAGAGCTAAATATTTAATATAACAAACATAAAATATACATACAAAATATTACAACTTGAGATTTCTTTAAAAGAAAGTTTTAAGTATGAAAAATTATGAAACAAAGTCTTTAATGTATTTATCTCTTTTCAAAAATGTTTAGATATTTTACTGAAGAAAAGGAAAAAATATTTAATATAACAAATATAAAATATACTTTGAAAAAAGTCTTAATAGCTTAAATGTTTAGATAACTTCCTTAAACCAAAAGAAAAAAATCTTTTTGATTTTTTTCTATTTACTAGAGTCAAAATATTTAACATAAATACATGTAAATATATGTAACATAAATATACATACGAAATACTACAACTTTTAAGAGTTTTAAGAGACATTTTATTAAAGATGAAAAATTATGAAAAAAGTCTTAATACCTTCAATGTATTTATCTCTTTTCAAAAATGTTTAGATATTTTACTTTTAAGAAAAGAAAAGAAAAGAAAAGAAAAGAAAAGAAAAGAAAAGAAAAGAAAAGAAAAGAAAAGAAAAGAAAAGAAAACTTTGTCAATTCACTAGAGCCAAAATATGTAATATTTAATATTTAGTATAAACAGGGTTCCCACACCTTGGTTAACTTCAAATTCAAGGACCTTTCAAGGACTTTCCAGGTCCAATACTGTCAAATTCAAGGACTTAATGTGAGGACACATTCAAGTGAGAGCAAGGTTACATTGTGTTACCTTGTAAGATACATTGTTACAGTTTTCATGTGTCAAACACAACTATGCAAAAAAGCATTTATTTTTGGCCATATGACAGAGATCTGACAGATCTGACAGAAATGCACGCAACTAACGTAAATCAAGCAAGCTAGGCCACAAAGTGTTAGCGAAATAACACATTAGCGGATCCAGAAAACTTCAAGCACTTTCAAGGACTTGTATCTATGGATGTTTATTTTCAAAAACTTTCCAGGGCCTCGGATTTTTTTTTTTTTTTTTTTCAGATTCACAAACTTTCAAGGATTTCAAGGACCCGTGGGAACCCTGTATAAATATAAAATATAAATATGAAACATTATAACATAATATTTACATGTATTCATCCCTTTCCAAAAATGAGATATTTTACTGGGCAGAAAAAAATAGAAAAGAAAAATGTTTAATTGCAGTTTTCTTTGTTCATTTCTTCTTTTCTCATGTCAAATCATTATTAATCTGCATTATAATCTTGTTTCCAAGTAAAATATCTATTAGGTGCAAAATATTAACATAACACAAATTATTACAAGCTGTTTTCAGAAAATGTTCTTAAGTACAAAAAATTATGGAGAAAGACCTTAACACTTTTACATTTATCTTATTTTAAAGAAATATTTAGATATTTTACTGGGAAACAAGATAAAAATGCATACTACAAACGTTGTTTGCAGTGAAGAACACAAAACAGAAATGAAATGAAAAAGAAGTGAAAATGAAAAGGACAAAAAGTGAAAAAAGAAAGCTGTCAAGACCCCTTTCAGGAAGTATCGCCCCTCCTTTGCTTTAATGAGGTTAACTGTAAAAGCATGTGCAGGATCCAGTCTCCCCCTTTACACACAGCAATGGAAAGGTCGCCTGCTATCACATCAAGGCCGCCGTCTCGGTACAAAACAAGTGTAAAATTACAATTACACCTTAATGAATGGCATATTTCATTACATACATGCTAATTAAGAAGTTTCGGATACAACTCTGGCTGTGATAAGCATCTGCTTTAGTACCACAACAGATTGTTCAATCCTCAGAGCTACATGTTGCTTTGTTCAGAGAGAGGGGAAAACAGACAACAGCATATGCGTTTTGGAAGAAGGGTAGCGTTTCGCTCGCCGGTTCTCGCGCTGCTGTAGGAGCGGGGCCTCTCTCTCGCTGCAGTGTCAGTGTTCCAGGTGGAGTGTGGGAGGAAAGGCTGGTGTTCTGGCTTTTGTAACGGGCACCCGTCTCCACAGGCTGACGTGAGCGCGCTAATCGCTTTAGCTGATCCCGCTCGGCTGTGTGTGAGGCAGATGTTTGTCAGGCCACAGCACTGCTCAGCGTTCACACTGCACTAAGCGAGATTAACCGCCACCTTTATATATTTATTTATTTCCCTCATTCCCTCCTTGCCCCCGCCTGCCCCAATTCTTAATCCCTGACTAAAAAGCTGAGAGGGGAGAAAAAAAAAAAGCAAAAAAAAAAAAAAACGCAATATTAAATCATTGTGTAAAGCACCCAGCGATCGTTTCACAGAAATTTGTTTTCCTCCACGAATTTCCAAGAGCGGCGTTGGGGAGAACGGCCAGACACACAATAAGACAAATGTTTACGAAACGGCGACGAGACCGCTCCATCATATCGACGCGCAACTCTCCGAGGTTGGGGAAATATTTTCCCGGTGTAAGTCACAAAAATAAGAAACATTTGAAGTGAGAAACCCAAACCCTTGTCATTTGATCTCTTTCTTTTCCTCTTTCTTCTCTGTTGTTCCATTATGCAGGTGCTGGAGGCCTCAGGGTACGAGGCATCCGCAGGACTGGACTGTGTGCAGATGCAGCTACCCTGCGCATAAACACTACCAGACGGCCATCCAGCCCGGCTCTGCTCTGCCGTATATTACTCACAGGCTTCCAATTTGGCCAAATCAAGCCAGCATGTTTCTCTATGCTCGCCGCGCTCCCATGAAAAGGCATAATCGTACGGGATATGTAAACATCTCGAAGCTTATGGCAGAGGACGGGAATGACCCGCTGCCGGTACAGAGGACGATGTGGCAAAGGTCAAACTTTCTCCAGATGTTACGTACTTTGTTGTAAGCCGCTTGAAATATGTTGTTACTGTTTGATGATTTGTCATGAGTTTTGAGACAATGGGAGTCGTATTTACATACACTCACAGTGAGCACATGAAAATCTTCTTATCAACATTTTTGCTTTAGTACTGGGGGTCAACCAGAATTTCAGAGAATTTAACAGCTGATGCTGATACGTAGAATGATTAAAGTCGCTGAAATCATCAGAGCAGTAGCAAAGATAGTGTGTTGCAAGGGCATACAAAGAGTAGGGCTGTGTTTGGTTACGATATGATGATACGGGTATTAATACTAGGGGTCAACCAATGTGTTTTTAAGTACCAATGTGGATACTGATCATTACAAATCAGGTAGACCGTTTACTGATATTTTGAACCAATATATGTCTGGTGAAAAATTAATTAATTAATGTCAAAAGTAAGAACAACAAGGGCTCTGACCAAAACTCTCTAAATGCTTTTCAATTATTTTATCAGCAAACTGATTTTGAAAAAGACCAATACCGATATTCATAAAAATAATCGGCTGAACCCTAATCGATACAGCTGTTTCTGTATCTATACCGCAGCACGTGGGCATCAGTGGACCGCACTTAATTTGAATACAAGAAGAGCATTTAAAAGTGGATAAGTGCAAGGTTTATAAAAAATAATGAATAGAGAAATCTATAGGCAACAAGGTTTAATCTGGCCACAGAGGAACACAACCAGGGTTGCCTGATAGAATGAAACTTAATCCTGAAAACAGAGGTTCACATTTTGCGCAATACAGCAATAGCTACTAAGTGTGTTATTATTGTCAACCTGGCAACCACTCTCCACTGTGGTTAAAGTGCTAGCTTTCTGAAAACGTTGGTAAGCTTGCATTTTAGCAATCTCTACTTCAATATTCTATCCACAGAAAAGTTTAATTCATCAAGTGTTCATTTACATATATTAAGTATATTATTTACATGACAGAAAGTATTATAAAATATTACTAAACTATTAAAGCATACATTTTATATAACTGTATTTGTTTTTGCTCTATTTTATGTATTTGTATATGTTTAGTGTTCATAGATGCAACAATAAAAATATGACTACTATGTTTAATGTTTAAATATATAAAATATATATGCTTATTAACTTGTCATTTTAATATTTATTATTTTTTATTACTATATTATATAAAATAGCATTTATGAAATAAAAATATGAAATGCAGCATATATGTACACACAAATTCTTATAAAATCTTAAAAAATGCTAATTAACAACAACAATAATAATAATAATAATAATAATAAAGCGTTTATGAAAAATAAATTAATAAA
>JAHKKF010496372.1:0-31226 GCA_019740295.1 Labeo calbasu | reverse complement strand
TAGAGCTACCTCCAATCAAGCCAGGAGCTACCGGTAGCTCGCGAGCGACATGTTGGAGACCCCTGAGCGCATTTAGGCCACGCCTTCCATTGGCACTTCACGCTCTCCATTGACTTTGTATTGCGGGAAGCTGCTTCCTTTCTCATTTCTGACTTGTAACAAAAAACAGTACACTGTCTGAAAGCTGCTGTGTGACAAGGTGTACATTAAACAAGCTAAAAAACCAAAACTACGTATTTATAAGCTGTCGACCAAAAAAAAAAAAAAAAAAAACAGCGTTCCACTTCCAGAACAGCAATTTACAGATAATGTATTCACCCCCTTGTCATCCAAGATGTTCATGTCTTTCTTTCTTCAGTTGTAAAGAAATTGTGTTTTTTGAGGAAAATATTTCAGGAATTTTCTCCATATAATGGACTGATATGGTGCCCCAATTTTGAACTTCCAAAATGTAGTTTACATGCGGCTTCAAACGATCTCAGCCGAGGAAGAAGGGTCTTGTATAGCGAAATGAAAGATTTCATTTTAAAAACACAATTTAAATACTTTTTAATCTCAAACGCTGGTGTTGTCTTACTCTCCCTGAACTCTGTGTATTCTGGCTCAAGACAGTTAAGGGTATGTCGAAAAACTCAGACTGTATTTTCTCCCTCAACTTAAAAAATCATTTCAAAATCATCCTACATCGCTGCAGAAGTTCTGACCGAGTCTTTGCAATGTGAACATGCAAAGAGGATCAAACACCCTTAACAAAATAGGTAAAACAGCGATATAGGACGATTCTGAAGTTGAGGGAGAAAATACGGTCAGAGTTTTTCGACATACCCTAACTGTCTTGAGCCAATACATCTCCTCCTTTCAGGTTTACATGGGGTGGTGAAATAATCCTTTGATATGGTTAAAAATAATGAATGTTTTCTGTCACCAATGAAGTTTCCCTCCAGTGTGTGTAGTTCTCAGAGTAATATGACACGTTGAATGGCCCAGTGTAAAATACCCTGACATCTACAACTATTTGTGTCCTTAAACACTCGTTTTTTGGGTCGACAGCTTATAAAAACTTATTTCTGGGTTTTTAGCTTGTTTACTGTACACCTTGTCACATAACAGCTTTTAGACATTGTTCTATTTTGTTACAAGTCAGAAATGACAAGGAGGCAGCTTCCCGCAATACAAAGTCAAAAGTTTAAAAAAAAATTATTTTTCCATTTTTGAATTTTCTTAGGATAGGGTTAGACATCATGCACAGTTTGATGGTTGTTTAACTTCATGATCTCTTATATTTTTCAGGAGAATTAACTGCTATGCCTTCCCACAGTCAGCTGGATGCCTGCTGGTTTTTGACCTGTGCAATTACAAGTCTTTTACTTGCATTAAACATCGATACACAGAGGTGTGTAATAGAGTAAATCCATACACTGTCCTCTTTGTACTTGTGGGAAACATGTGTGACAGAAAAGAGCAGGAAGTGAATGAAGAGGAGGTGGAAGAGTTTGCACGTGAATTGGGAGCACCGTACATTAAGGCCTCGGCCAAAACGGGTCACAACGTGGCAGAAGTTTTTGAGCTGTTGACCCGTCGCATTTATCAGGGCTATCTGAATGGAGAGGTGCGCTTACATGAAAGCTGGGGCAAGGTCCATTAAGATATACTAGCTGAAAACAAAGTCAACATGAGTCTCAAAGTCTCATAACAACCAGTATGTCACATACAACATGTCCAATACATACAACAACCAGTGTCATAAAAACATTGCAGTCACATTTAACTGTTTTCGAAAAAATTTAACACACTGGACATGGGACATTTCACTTTGAAACTGCCATGAAATGTTTATTTTATATCATTTATGTTCATTTACTTACATAAAGGCTAGATCTTTATGCATTATTTATGTAACTCCATTCAGATGTACAAAAACGATAAGTTCATGTTATGTATTAACATTCACACCCAGTATGTAAACTTTTAATAACATTTCATTCGTTGATAAACTCATTCATCCAGTATATTAAAACAAAACAAAAATATTGTGTAAATGTTGTTTGTCTTCATAATTGGATATAAAACATTCATAACTTTCTTTCACTGCTTGATGTTTATCTGCTATGTTTGAAAATGTTATATAACCTTTATCAAATAAACTAACGACATTTACCTAATTTTGCATGATTTCTTCATTCGAGTGCTTTGTGGTTATTTTGCATACATGTATATTTATTTATTTGCACACATGCATATTTATTCATTTTTATGCTGTTTATTAAATATTTAATTTTGCTTTTAGTTACTTTAATTAAAATAGTAACTAGATTTTACCAAGTTTAAATACACTGCATAGATATTTCCAAAATGTGAGCATAAAAGCAAAAAGCCAGTCACTAGCTGCAGTAAAGCTTGAACTTCCTTTTACAGATGCTGATCATAGAAAAAGATTGTACGTCCTCTAGTGGCCAACGGGAAAATTACATGTAACTTGTTCAGTGAAGGAAATTCTACAAAAAATGCATGGCTTTTATACTATTAAGACAATTAAAACAAACTGCATAGAGTCGTGAGAAAAATGCTCACGTTGTAATGGTCATCTTAGTACATTTTATTCTATTACACTACCAAAATAATGCTATACTACGACGAGTGCTGTATAAAGGTCTACTCTTTCCCTCCGTCAGAAAATAATGGACATCCATTCCGCTTCAGATGATCCCCACCCTTGCTGTTCTGGTACGAATTACTTGAATTAAGCGTCTGAACAACGTAGGCCTGTCAGTGCTTTTTATGCTTCCGTTTATACAAACATTGATAGTGTCACACTGTTGATAGTATTACAATTAATGCTTCGCTCGATTTATAAAGTAGTCCACTAAACTAAAGCATCGGAAAACAAAGTGAAACATTCTATTTATAGCCCAAGCCGGCCTAAATTGTCTCTGTGTCCTCAGGGAGTCTGTTCCATTGTTTTTCACCTCCTGTTTGGGAAGCCTTGTAATTTTGTGTAGCAAACTAACCTGTAAGGCACACTGGTGAGGAATACAGTGGGCTTGATTTCATCATGACACCGGAAATCTTCCAGCCATCTTCTGAGGTTATGACCTGGGTGGAAGCATTCTCATGGTTGACCTATTGAGAAAGACTTAGCTGAAATGTTTTTTCTCATGTGCTTTTATGCGATGCATGGCATGAGCTTGCCTCAACAGGAAATGCTGGGCTTGTTCTGATATGATACCACAGGCTCTATGAGAAATTCCCAACTTTCTGCTGGTATTTATAAACCCCGCCTCCCACATAAACCCCGCCCAATAACAAGTATGAACAGGCAAAGATTAAAGAAACAGATGAGCTACACAGAAGCTTCCACCCCTACCACGTTCAAACAGACGCTGCTTTTTTGGCAGAAAAACACAGGAGAACCTGAGGAACTATGGGTTTATTTCTACCTATGCTTACAATGAGAACTTCAAGACCTCTCAGGTAAGAGGTTCTCTCAGGATCCTGTTGGAGTGACTCTCTTTAGTCAACTCTAGTGTTTTTATTCGCCACGTTCATCTGGTTCAAGTCATGGATCTCACATTGTGGCAGTACCAGTTTCGAATCATCATGCTAGGAGACTCCACAGTGGGCAAATCATCCATGTTGAAGCGCTACACGGAGGATCTGTTTCTGGAGTGCATCAACCAAACCGTCGGTGTGGACTTCTATGTACACTTCCTAGAGGTGGAACCTGGGGTGAGGGTCAAACTGCAGTTTTGGGATACAGCTGGTCAAGAAAGGTTCAGGTAAGTCTTTTAAACTGAAAGTTCTACCATGAACTGAACAAACTACCTTCTCCAAATCGAACACTTGGTGCTACCGAAGGGCCAACATCCTGCAGAGTTTAGCTCCAACTTGCCCTAACACACCTGTCAGCTTCATTTCTAATAATCCTGAGAACCTTGATTAGCCGGTTCACGCGTGTTTATTTGGTGTTGAAGCTAAACTCTGCAAAATGGCTCCTGCTTAAGCTGAATAATTCACACAGGACTATTTTTCCCCTCATAGTAACTTCTGTACATTTAGTCATAAGTGTGTCTAAAAACAGTTTAAAGAAGTTGCCTTGCTTCTGTAAAAAAGGATTGTGAAACAAGTTACTCATCACAGCAAGAAGTATTCTCATGATATTTCCAGGAAGTATTTTGTCAGTCTACACTAAAAATGGATTCACTGCCAGGCTTGGCTGCACAGGGGAGGGGCTTGGCCCACTTAATTGGGCCACCCTGGCAACCGCGGCAACTGTTCGGCCCACCCAGAGAGAACTACGGTCCGTCTAACATCTTAGAGCTGGAGTCAGACCTGTTTTCTGGAAGCATGGATGACTTTAAAGAGACATCACCCAGAAAGGACAATTATGTTATCATTTACTTACCCTCATGTCATTTCAAAGTCTCATGGGTGGAAATTCTTGTGATGAGGTGAAGGGGGCAATTAAAATACATTATTAATTTGATGATAATCATTTTTTAACTGCCAAAATGGCAGGTCACTTGTTTTACTAAACTCTTAGGAGGTTCCATATCCACCTTTTTCCTGAACACGGAAGTCTCACCTGACTGGAACGGTGCTTTACATTTCCGGACGCTGGTGTTTCTTAGTCAAATTAATGTTTTTCCATTAAACCTTTGAAAATTGACTTTACAGTAGCTCACCTGTCATAGTTTAATGATTTTGAAGATAACATGAAGAGGCACAAGGTTAGCATTGAAAACAGATGCGTCCACATATATACCGCTCCCAATTGGTGATAAGTTCGTAGGATTTGTCCACAAAATGATAAGAGCATACATTACTTTATTTCACACACAGTATTTTAACTTAAGACCGGAACACGAGAGCGCACAAACGGAAGTTAGAATCCATTATGGTGGCGCTCATTAGTAACTTAAGGTGGATAAGAACCATTTTGGGTTCCCCAAGGAACCTATAATGAACAGTTCCATTGTCTTCTTGGTGTTGAGGACATTTTAATAATCTAAAGAATTTTTTTTTTTTCTGTAGAACCTCTTGTGCAATGGCCCATGCATTGGAAAGGTTCCAAGTATTTTAATATATAACGTATACGCCGCTAAAGAGTGGAAGGTTTGAATAAGGTAGCAAGCAAGCAAGTCCCGCCTTCTAAGTGAAAGAGCCAGTCACCAACTGAGCCTTCGCAAACAGCTTGATTGACAGGCGATCTGACCAATAAGAACTCCAAATCTGCGATTATGTCCGACCAAGGTTAATTTCGGTGGATTTAAATTAAAAAAATTATCTGTTGATGTCTTTTCGCTGTTGAATAATAAGAAATGACAATACAGTGATCTGTCAGGACACATTAAAGAGCCACAAAACGGTATATCGTTTGAATCTCTTATAAATTACAACGTTTTGAATCTCATTGCATCACAACTGCAGTCAAAGGGATTTGAAATGCTATTTAACGATAAGAAATAACATTTATGCCACAGTTCATGATTTTATTGCTGATTTTTTGTTATGTAAGTGTGAGTTTGAAAAGCAGTTTTTGCAATTTTACTATTTCCCCATTCAAGTACATAGGAGTTGGTCTTGCATGCCTGAAATAGTTGCCTGGAGGGCATTGCTACAGAGTGAATTGACTTTCCTTTAAAAGGCATTAACCTTGGAATGATACAGTTTATCCAGTGAAAAAGAACATATGTGACCCTGGACCACAAAACCAGTTATAAGATTGGAAAAAAATGAAATTAAGATTACCATTGAGATATGGTTTGTTAGGATAGGACAATATTTGGCTCAAATACAACTATTTGAAATCTGGAATCTGAGGGTGCAAAAAAGTTGTTGTCCAAATGAAGTTCTTAGCAATGCATAAAACTAATCAAAAAATAAGTTTTGTTATATTTACAGTTGGAAATGTACAAAATATCTTTATAGATAAAGATCTTAACTTAATATCATATTGATTTTTGGCATAAAAGAAATATTTGCAGGCTATTTGCCATGCTGCTTATGACTGGTTTTGTGGTCCAGGGTCATATGTGTAATGTGCATATATTGGATTTTATCCATCGGGAATTGGTTGGTTGGTAAAAAGATGTCAATATGTACTAAAATGGAGTCTGAGTGATTACTGATTATCATTGTACAAGTGTCTGGAAAAAAAAACCCTAAACTATGTTACATTTGCAGGTCTGTGACTCGCTCCTACTACCGCAATTCAGTTGGAGGTCTTCTGGTGTTCGATCTGGGCAACCGCAAATCTTTTGAAAACGTGCAGCAGTGGTATGCAGAGGTGTCTGAACGTGTGCAACCCTACACTGTGCTCTTTGTGCTGGTGGGACACAAAAACGACCGGGTGAAGGGAGAGCGAGCAGTGGACCGAACTGAGGCAGAAAAGCTCGCAAGCCAGTTGGGAGCGCCATACATCGAGGCCTCAGCCAAAACGGGTCACAATGTGAAAGAGGCCTTTGAACTCTTAACCCGGCGGGTTTACCAGGGTATAAAATGTGGAGAGATCCAGTTGCGTGACGGGTGGGATGGAGTCAAAAGCTCAGCACCTACAGCCCAAACACTCCAGAGGATACAAAACAACGAAGCCGCTGAGGAAAACAAGAACTGCGCTTGTTAACATATATGACGTGGTTCTCATAACTTTTGAGTGCAGATCTTCAAATGGGATGGATTGTTCTGACATTGCCAAATACACATAAAAACAAATCTCAAGGTCTTTCAGATTTTAGGCATTAAATCTGATCATCATCCATGGATAATGTGCTCATCCACGAGATATCAGCATTTGGCAACCACACTGTAACTCTTGTTTAATGTCATATACATACATGTCTAATTTCCAATTGTTTGTTCATATTTCTGGGCTCAACTTTGGATATAGGTCTATTCTTCATATTAAAGCCACATATTTCCATAAACATGGATGTATTTTGGTGATACAGACATTCTGGAGAATTTAAGAGTTAAAATTATTCACTAAACTGTACATACAGGGTGTTGGTTGTAATTTCTGAAATTATGTCCAACAATCTGAGTGAGTTCTTTGTGAACACATCACAATTAGTTGTTTTTTTATTCATGAAAAACAAGAGACTGTAAAACACTGTGATACATGGCAAAAAAAAAAAGTTTATACTCAATTTAACTCCACAGAAATGTTCAAATCTGCCCACAAAGCCACAGCAGAAGGGGTTTATGCTTCATTTCTGATACGTCACACATATATAACTCCCTCTAACCTATTGACCAATCTGCATCATGTCACTAGTTCCAATAAAATTAATTTAAATAGGGAAGTGGTATTTATTTCTCCGGTAAAAATGACTGGTTTACCTTTAGAAAGTC
Source organism: Labeo calbasu (assembly GCA_019740295.1). NCBI lineage: Eukaryota > Metazoa > Chordata > Actinopteri > Cypriniformes > Cyprinidae > Labeo > Labeo calbasu. The sequence continues at coordinate 23,876 of JAHKKF010496372.1, read as the reverse complement.
ACACAAGATTTCATCTATAGTACTAAATATTACTTAAGTGATGAGTTCTATAACACCGAACACTATGAACAAATCGGACACATGGTGATTGTAATTGTGCATAGCTATTAATGCCAGCTGAGCAAAAGTTGTGTGACTGGATTACGGGTCAGCTATACACAAAATGTGGTTTGTGGGAGAAACAATAAACGATGTTTTTCACAGAAGTCTGTGAGTTTCTATAATATAATATGATGTAATAAACCCCCAGTATAGCACCAAGCCAGAGACGAAGGTGCCCAAACAAAATGTTCACGTGGTGGTTTTAACACAAAGTGAACTGTACAGACAATTTACGTCAATTCTTACGCACCTTTTGAATGCGAAATGTCAACAGAACTGTACTGTAAAGAGTACAACGCATTCTGCCTCTGATTAACATAACATATATAAGTTCAATCCCTCTCCACTTCCAAAACTTGCAGAAAAAAAAAAGTTTGTTGGTGCTTCCGATCTTGCTACTTTTTGGTTGTTTTGCGAATCAATGCCATTCTCTGAAAGAAAAGGAAAAGACATTTAGATAAGCAAGTTATTAGTTTTTTAACAAGATTAATTGAAGTGCATGAAAACGATAGCTGACCTGTTTGTGGGCTTCTGTGGTGCAAGCCTTCTTATACGGTCGAATCTCATCTGAGCCGTAACCAGGAATCCACATGTTCCACTGTCGTTCTGTAATGCAATATTGGATTATGGACTACATTTACAATTCTCCAGACAGACATTTAAAGAGTTTTGGTTTAACCATTTCTATGATATATACCTTTATTTTCTATTAAGTGTTATTAATGGTAATAAAATATAAAAACATTAAAAGTAGTTCACTTCTAGAATAAAAAATAAAAAGTGTATGAATTTGTAATGTTTTAAGAAAATGACTGATCATTTTGCTAGAAAAGACACATATTCTTTGACTGGGATCATGCAGACCCCTTTGAAGCTGCAGTGAATCTGCAATTTGGACCTTCAACCCATTGGCCACAATCCTGGAATGTTTTCTTCAAAAACCTTAATTCTTTGCGACTGAAGACAGAAAGACATGAACATCTGGGATCACATGGGGGTGCATAAATTATCAGGAAATATTAATTCTGGAAGTGAACTTCTCCTTTAAGTTCAGCACAGAGGAATAGATTAAAATTAAATGTGTGTATTATTTAAGTTCTTAAAAAGGACACTTAAACCACTGGCAACTGTATACGCAAGACCCTCACCAAGGTGTAGCTGGACATCTTTCACTTCAAGAGTGTTTGACTTCCTGTGTCGGGCAAGTTGGCATGCCGCCGTCACCACGCTCTCAATGAAGTCATCGGCAATCTGCAAAAGCATCTGAAGGGAAAGGGAAATGACTCAGATTAACAGACAGCATAGTGACACTACTTAGGCTCAATAAGATTTTTACTATTTTTGGAACAAGTGTCTTTTACTCACCAAGACTACATTTATTTAATACAGTAAAAATATTATACAGTAATATTGTGAAATATTTTTCTGCTTAATATTTTTGTGGTAACCATGATACACATTTTTAAGCTTCTTTAATGAACAGAAGGTTCAAAAGAACAATTTATTGGAAATAGAACTTTTATGACATTATAAATGTGACCCTGGACCACAAAACCAGTCATAAGGGTCAGTTTTTTTTTATTGAGATTTATACATCAGCTGAATAAATAAGCTTTCTATTGATGTATGGTTTGTTAGGATAGGACAATATTTGGCCGAGATACAACTATTCGAATGTCTGGAATCTGAGGGTGCAAAAATAAATAAATAAATAAATATTGAGCAAATCACATTTTAAATGGGTCCAAATAAAGTTCTCAGCAATACATATTACTAATAAAAAAATTAAGTTTTGATATATTTACGGTAGGAAATTTACTAAATATCTTCATGGAACATGACCTTTAAGCAATATCCTAATGATTCTTGGCATAAAAGAAAAATTGATCATTTTAACCGATACAATGTGTTTTAAATAATAAAAATATAACGTTCTAATTTTGAATGTTAAAAACGGATAAGTAAGGAACCATATTAATAATCTACTGGCTAGTTTATATAGATTTTTTGGTTTTCACACTTTTATTTTAGCAGTAGGTGTAAAGGGATGTTTCTTATTTTGAAATGCTGTTTTTATTAAAAAAAAAAAGAAAAAAAAAAGAAAGTATTTACTGTTACATTTGACCAAAAAGTATGCTGAATAATATAATAATAATAGTACAAAATATAGTAACAATACAATAACTAAATAAATATAAAATCATAGTATAATATAAATAAAAATAAGTAAAATATAACACAATAATAATAATAATAATAATAATAATAATAATATCAAATAATGTAAGCACTGAGCTGACAAAAATGGATAACTAGAGAACAATATGAATAATCAACTTTTATATATATATATATATATATATATATATATATATATTTCAACTTATATATATAACTTTTTTTTTTAAACATTTTTTTCACATTTTTATTTTAACAGTGGATGTAAGGGGATGTTTCTTATTTTGAAACAAAAATATTATTAGAAATTGCTTCCTTTAAGGGATAGTTCACCCAAAAATGAAAATTTGAAAATACTGAATTCATTCCAAAACTGACACAGAAGATTTCATCAAAATTTCTTCATTTGTCTTCTTATTTTTGTAATTTATGAAAATATATACTTGTGCATGTCACTAATAATAACAGTAATACGTACCTCCTCTACATCTTCATCGAGTTGCTCATTAGGGTCAATTTCTCGCACAAGATCCTGCAGTTTCTTCTTACTAAGCACCTGTTTGAGGATATTAGATCATAAATGTTAAGTGGGTTACAAATAGAGCAAAGTCTAAAACATTTGAAGTGCTTGGTGTCCCACCTGAGTGCCTTCAGGGCTCAGTCTCCCTGCAGGTCCAGGGGTGCCTGGGACTTTCCCGGGGGCAACGGTGCTGTTGGCCATGTTGGTGGAGATGGGTGGTGTTGAAGAGGCTTCTGCTTTCACAACAGTGAAGAAGTTAGAGCGACTAGTCTGCGGTGGGTACTGGGTCATACTATGCTAGTCAAGAGATATCTGTCATGAACCTCTTCAAAGCCAGAGTAAGGTCTGTTCAGCTGAAAAACAAAAAGTATTAGGAAATATTAAACACGTTAAGATTAAATACACTGTTTTTAAGTATCCCATCAAAAAGAAGAACTTCTGGAGTCACTCAATGCACAGAACTCACTAAGAAAAACATCACAGAACTGTCATCTGCTCTACAGGCTAACGACTTTAGCTTTTTAGCTTCGCTGATGTTTTCTGAGATTATCAGATTAAACTGCGGGTGCAAATGCGGATATAATACTGATTTTAATAAATGTAGTACTGTAAAGTAACAAATACATTTTGTTTTCTTCTAAATGTTTTCGCGGTTGCTATAATTCATCACCACATAGATCAACTTCGGCTTAGCATATTAGCAGCTAGCATGTAAACATTTGTGCCAACCGTGATGCTTTCCTTTGGTTTTATATAATCTTGTTAGATGATGAATTAATGTAGTACCTGATCCAAATAATTCTGTATTATCTTCCCATCTTTGACAATTATGAGCTGGAAATATTCAAAAGCCCGTGTAAATTGATGTTGTTATTCCCTCTACAGGCGCTTCTTCTGGCGAACGGAGCTCTGCCGAATTATCGCGAGATCTCTAAAAACGGTTTTTTTTTTACAAAATAAAAGCCCAAAAATAGAAGCCATTCGTCTGCGGAGAAATAGACGTCTCTTCCAAAATACCGTTTTGTAATAAAATAATGTTTTGAGTTTGATACGTTACGCTTTATGAGGGGAAACAATTTTCATTCTTCCCTCAGTATGTAAAAACAAACATAATTTGCATTTGCAAAGACTATAGAAATACTTGAAAAGGGACTTTGGTAATACGTTTATAACGGAAGTCAAAAGAGTTTAATCTGTGTTACGCTCTATAGGGAGAATAATTTTATTCTTCCCTCAGTATGTAAAAACAAACATAATTTTCATTCATTATTATAACGTTTATAACAGAAGTCAAAAAATACATATTTTTAAATGTAAAGTAAATCGTAATTTCACCATGTAGACCGTCTTTTTCTGTCATGTGAAAATGAAAGGATTTACACCGTCAAACCAGGAGCTGGAAAATGTTTGCGACAAGATTCGTAAGCAATTTTATCACACTAATCTCATGTGCACACATTATGTCAGTTACCCTGATGCGCAGCCATATTGGAAATACTCGAATGTAAACAACAACACTAATTACTACTGAACACGTCGTTCTGCTAATTTATGCTGTCTAAACCACGAAAAAAACGTGTGAAAGCTGGCAAATCATATAGAGAAGGACTTAGTAAGCAAGAAAGGGTGCAATATTTTTACAAACTAAAGTTAATAGGTGGTAAAGATACATACGAAGAGTATTAATTAAGATATTAGCCTAATATTTTACCTACCTGAGTGGAAATGATAAGAACAAACAAATGTTGTCAAGATTCTTGCCCTGGAAGTCCTGGTTCAGTTTGGTCAACCACAAATGCCTTGTTTCTCAAGGCATTGCACTCTTCTCCTTGATTTGTTACATTTGGCTGTCTATAGTACTCCAAATGTTTTCTTGGTCTGACCAATTAGTACAGCCCAAAACATGACAATCATTGACCATTTTCAACAGCAATAATCAGCAAAATATGCTAATTCCATTCGGTTCAGTGGCATTGTTTGCGTTCAGTGGCTGACTGATAATGTGGCGTGAAAACACTATTATTTTATTTTAAGTATATCACCATTGACAGAACAGTATCCAAACCTCATATTCTGCTTAAAAATGACACATTATCTTTTTTTCCCTTCTCGATTTATTTAAATTATAAATTTATGTCATGAAAGTTACACTTTCATGATTATATGAATATTTCCACTTTAAGAAAGTGATGGGAATTTGATTTCGGATATCTCCGAGTCTGGTGAACTACTGCCACTTCGGTCACTGTATGTGTCCCTGGGAGAAAGAAAGAGAAGAAAAATAAGGTAAGACATACTGCTTTTTTTAACAATTTTAAACAATTAAGAGAGTTATTTAGGCAAATTACCGAGGTGAGAGCCGACATCCTTTCTGTAGGTAGTTCTGTAGTTTCCCAGATGCTGCCAGTAGAAGCCCAAAATAAGGAGGTGAGGGTTTGATGGGGCGAGAAGTGAATTCTGGGTGGTACTGCACTCCAACAAAATAAGGGTGATCTGGCGTGACAGAAGAAACAAGCTGAAGTGAATACTGACAAATACTCCGGACAGGTTCAGATATTGGAGATCCACTGACCGTCAAGTTCAATGATCTCCATTCGCTCCCCTTCCAGGTCCTCACCCACAAATCGAAAACCTCTTTCCTTAAAGTGATGCTTCAATTCTGGATTCACCTAGAAAAATGCAAAACAAACTAGTTAAACAGAAACAAAAAAAAGAAATTAAAAAAAAGAAATTTTGTACATATTAACTGTACCTCAAAGCGATGTCGATGCCTTTCGTCCACATATTCAGCATCTCCATACAGCTTTCCTACAACAAAACAATATAAATATTATGCATACTTAAAACCTTTAAATACAGTATCACTTATTTTGTGATAAGTGACTTTCACAGTGGCACAAACGATCAAAACTTACGAACAACGCTGGATGTGCTTTTAAATAAGGTGCGCCTTTTTCCCAACCGCATGGTTCCTCCCATCTGCCCAGGATTGTGCTCTGGCATTTCAATCACCTATTATTAAACAAATCTCATCATACCACACCACAAGAAACAGAATCATTATGCAGATATGCTAATTTGTTTTACCACAATAATACCTACCACTGGATGTTTTGTTTCAGGGTCAAATTCTGTAGAATTGGAATCTGTTAAGAGAAAAGCGGTAAAAATAAAAACACAGTTTGATTTAAAAGACATATCATAAAATCTTGTATAAATGTCCTTACCTTCCCAGCCCAGTACATTACGAGCAAATTCACACACCGCCAGTTGCATGCCCAAACAAACACCTGCCAAACGAGATTTCAAATGTAACCACAGGCATGCTGTTAAAATAACCAGTGTTTAAATCATATTTTTTTTCTTAACATTTCACTACCAGTTTTGCGTTACCTAAAAATGGCTTTTTCTGTCTCCTCGCCCAGTTAATGGCTTGGATTTTTCCCTCAGTGCCTCGCACACCAAAGCCTCCAGGAACAAGAACCCCACTAACAACACAATGAAACAGTCAAACATTCAAATGATCTTTCGATGAATAAATCAAAGTGAAATATTCAAAGTCAAGGGTAGTTTGTAATCTTTATTAACATTCATAATCTGTTTTTTGTTTTATTTTAAAAAAGTATTCTTGTAGCTTCATAAAATTAAGGTTGAACCATGGATGTCACATGGATTATTTAATCAATATCCTTACTACCTTTCTGGGCTGTTTAATGGTTTTGCTGTCAATGCAGGGTCCGAAAGCTGTTGGATTTCATCAAAAATATCTTAATTTTCGTTGCAAAGATGAACAAAGGTTTTACGGGTTTGGAGCGGCATGAGGGTGAGTAATTAATTACAGAATTTTCATATTTGGGTCAACTATCCCTTTAACAACATTCAAGAGCCCACGAGAGCTTAAAGACATAAGCCGAATAAGACTGATAATTTAAATGTTCTCTGTTGATGAACAAAAAGTTTGTTGATTTCTAGTATTTTTGAGGGGTTTTACACTCACTCAGCACTGCAGAGCTTCTGCCAGGCCTCATGGTACTTCACCGGCTCCTCCTGCAATGCTGTTGGCTCCAGGTCTGCCGAATCGATGTACTTAAAAAAAAAAAAATAAATAAAGTAACATTTGATAGTGTCGCACATACACACTCTTGGGGAAGGTAATTTTTTTTAAATGTTTGAAAAAGTTTCTTAAGCTCACAAAGATGCATTTATTAGATCACAATTTGAATTCAAAAGGTACTCTCAGACGGGGCAAAACTATCACCTTCATCATAAAAGCCCAGGAAACTGCTACTATCTCCTCTGGCATTCCTTACCTTGACCTCCAGCTTATAGTTGATGGCGAGGGCTGAGTGCTCCAGTGCTTTGATCACAGAGGCATACGAATCTGACAGCTTGGTGTACTTGCCTACTAAAGCGATGGAGGTTTGCTCCAGGAGTCGGTCAGACCTAGGAAACAAGGACAGACTGCTCAAAACAGTGAATTTTTACAATCCAATTTTTTAAGACTGTTAGGCGGTTCCAAACAGTACAAACCGGTCTGACATCTCCTTCCACTTTGTGAGCATTTTGCGAGGTCTCATCTCAATGGGCAAGTTCAGCCTGCGGCAGAAGTAGTCAACTATGCCCTGATCCTCCAGGAGTAAAGGTACTCTGTAGATGGAGGACACGTCATGTATGCAGATCACCTGTTCAGGTTCTACATGGCAAAACATGGAGATCTTCTCTTTTACAGCAGTGTCCAATGGAGTCGAGCAGCGACAAACAATCTGCAAACAAAAACATTTTCAGAAACACAAAAAATATTCTATGAATTGGAGTGACTTCAGGGCCAATGCCGAAACAGATTATTACAGATCAAGCAGACCGATAACCGATATTTTGTACCTTTATATATGTGACTCTGGACCACAAAACCAGTCTTATGCAGCACGGGTATATTTGTAGCAATAGCCAAAAATACATAGCATGGGTCAAAATTATCAATTTTTTCTTTAATGCCAAAAATCATTAGGATATTATGAAAAGATCATGTTCCATGACTATATTTGGTAAATTTCCTACTGTAAATATATCAAAACTTAATTACTGATTAGTAATATGCATTGCTAAGAACTTCATTTGGACAACTTTAAAGGCGATTTTCTCAATATTTAGATGTTTTTGCACCATCAGATTCCAGATTTTCAAATAGTTGAATCTCGGGCCAAATATTGTCCTATCCTAACAAACGTTAAATCAATGGAAAGCTTATTTATTCAGCTTTCAGATGATGTATAAATCTCAATTTAAAAAAACTGACCCTTATGACTGATTTTGTGGTCTAGGGTCACATACGTGTGGAGTAAAAATGAAAATTAATGTCAAAATTTCAGAATAACAAGGACTCTGACAAAAACTTGCTTTAAATGCTTTTGAATTATTTTATCAGCAAATCGGTTTTGAAAATGACTGATACCGATAACATTCTCAATATCGGCGCTGATAATCGGTCGACCCATAGTAACTTTACTTGGATTGGCTCTTTATAGCATATAAAAGAGTAAAGACTGACTAGATCAGGTGAAAGGCCAAGTCCACGAAGCTCCCGAACACTGTTTTGTGTGGGTTTGGTCTTCTGTTCTCCTGTTGAATTGGGCTGAAAATACATCCAAAGAACTATTGAACATATTTTGAAGCACTTTTTAATTATAGATATTTAAATATAACTATTAGTTTAAAAATAAATAAATAAAAGTTACTTTTTTCATACCTGAGGAACAAGACTGACATGGATGTTACAAAAATTCTCTCGTTTCACCTTAAACTGAAACTGTCTAAAAGCTTCAATGAAAGGCATACTCTCAATATCTCCAACTGTACCTCCAAGCTGTAGGGGGAAAAATTGTAAATAAATGTTATTATAAGTCTATATTCAGTCAAATTTAATTGTGTAATTGTATAGCTATAGATATATAATCCAGCATTATTTAACCTAACATTCCATCTTAATTTAAGCAGTAATGGGGCTTAAAAATGCACTTTTTTGTCTTTATTGAACACATTTTTCATGCATACAAAATGTATTTTACATTTAATAACTGTTGCTCTGTTAGTATAAAAACAATTAATGTTTTCTCAAAATGTACAGTACACAAGAGATAGATATACCTCAATAACACAGACTTCTGGTTCAATACCATCATCGTCCACCGAAACCTTAGCCTGCCGCATGACCCATTCCTGAATAGCGTCGGTAATGTGCGGTACCACTGTGAGAAATTATTCATATTCCTGTTAGTGACACCATATTTACCATTATGTAACTTCCTCAAGCATGTTTGGTGAGCAACAGATGGCTACACTTCTGTAATACTATCAGAGGATGATATGCAAATTAAAGCTGGGTGCTATCAAATACTTCAAAGTACAATAAACATCACGGTACATCAGTCATGAGAGAGTTTATTGCAATGTAATTTCAATGCAGCATTGCCAGAAAAACAACTGCAATATTGATATATACACTACTGTTCAAAAGTTTGGGGTCGGTACTTTTTATAAAGAAATACATTTTATTTATCAAGGAACCAACTGATCAAAGGTGACAGTAAAGGCATTTATGAAAGATTTCAATTTAAAAATAAATGCTGTTCTGTTAAACTTTCTATTTATCAAAGAATTGAGGGTTACACAAAATATATTAAGCAATAAAATTATGTACAACATTTCGAATTAGAAATACACCAAATCATCATATTAGAAAGATTTCTTAAGGTTCATGTGACTGGAGAAAATGCTGCTAAATTTCAGCTTTGCTATCACAAGAATAAATTACTTAGAAAATATAAATATTTTTAAAAAAGGACCCAAAATTACTGACCCCAAATATTTGAATGGTAGTGTATGGTTGTATAAGGACAGATTAAATGCAAACTGAATCTTACAGATTGCCTTTATTTTAGGCTCAAACTCAGACGAGACTGAGATAATCCTGTTTCCTCATACCATATTTAGTATTTATATTCCAAACATCCTTGTGAGATTGTGTAACTCACCTTGTACAGTTTTGCCCAAGTAATCCCCTCTTCTTTCCTTGTTTATAACAGACTGATAGATCTTCCCCGTTGTCAGATTGTTGTCCCTGGTTAGCCGGATGTCCAGAAAACGTTCGTAGTTCCCTAAATCCAAGTCAACCTCACCGCCATCATCTAGCACAAACACTTCACCTGTTAAACAGAGCATCAGATACTTTGACAATGGCATGTGGACACTGATAGAAACAAAAGACAGCTATCAGAGCCATCAGCACGTTATGCTCTATATATGCTGTAGGCTAAAATAACAACTAACCGATTTTGCAAAACAAATGCCTCATGTTGCAGTTCATCCTTCTGGATTGTCAACATAAAAATTCAAATCAGGTCAGTCTTCTTATACTAGCCTGCACTTACCATGTTCATAGGGAGAGAAAGTGCCTGCGTCGATGTTGATGTAGGGGTCGATTTTGATGGCAGTGACATGCAGGCCACATGATTTGAGTATAGTGCCCACACTGCTGGCTATGATCCCTTTACCAATGCCTGATATCACACCGCCGGTCACCAGTATGTACTTCATTATTCAACAGCGTCTATCAGTGCAAGGCAGACAGAGATGTTTATTTCAACAATGATGTAATACAACCAGCCACAAACATATTCTGTTGTATATCTAAAAATAATAAAAAAAAAAAGTAAGCAATGTTATATACAAAGTTATTTTAAAACACATAAAAATGCCTTAAATACACCGCTTCTATGATAAACAAGTTGATTTATAAACTACAATTTCTAATAATTGTTAAAACATTTATTACATTTTAATAATTGTAAAATAATATTTTGATAAATATATCAAGTTTTAGTAAGTGTCTAGAGATTGTAAAAAGTCATTTATTAAACATTATTGTTAAGGTTTTTAAAAATATATATATATATTATATATACACACACCACCAGTCAAAAGTTTTTGAACAGTAAGATTTTTCATGTTTTTTAAATAAATCTCTTCTGCTCACCAAGCCTGCATTTATTTTATCCAAAATACAGCAAAACAGTAAAATTTTGAAATATTTTTACTATTTAAAATAACTGCTTTCTATTTGAATATATTTTAAAATGAAAATATATTTTAAAGTTTTTGAAATTATAGAAATTAATAATTTTTTTTAGCAAGGATGCTATAAATTAATCAAAAATGATTTCTATTTCAGATAAATGTTACAAAAGATTTCTATTTCAGATAAATGCTGTTCTTCGGAACTTTCTATTCATCAAATAAATCTATTTAGCTGTTTTCAACATAATAATAATAATATTTTTCAAGTAGCAAATCAGAATATTAGAATGATTTCTGAATGGTCATGTGACTGGAGCACTGATGCTAAAAAATCAGCTTTGAAATCACAAAAATAAATGACATTTTTAAATACATTAAAATAGAAAAGAGTCATTTTAAATAGTAAAATATTTCAAAATTTTACTGTTTTTGCTGTACTTTGGGTCAAATAAATGCAGGCTTGGTGAGCAGAAGAGACTTCTTTACAAAACAAAAATATTCCTGTTCAAAAAAAACATTTGACTGGTAGTGTATAATTCACACATAACCTTCAAAACATTTAATACGTTTAGCATAATTATTTACTATTTTTGCTTAAAATATTATATATACAGTACACAAACAACTCAGAAATCCATTTTATTAATTATACATATATATACACATTGAACTGAAATGCACTGAAATGCATGCTTTTATCCAAAGCAACAAGATTAACAAAAGCATTTAAACGTAAAAACATGTTTGAAAGTGACTATTTGAAAAGGTGCAAACACTATGTGCTTTTTAATCGCATGAATTTTTAGATAATAAAATGCTTTTTTGACTGAAAATGATATAAAAAAAAAAGAAAAAAAAAAGTCATTTTAAATTTATGAAGCTAAAAAAATCTAGCCTAACCCATGTTAAACTAGATTTGTCAAAGGCTTATTTTCATCACCTGGAAAGTAAACAAAAACCAAGTGATCAATCCAACACCTTGACACAAGGAAGTAAATCATTAATTATATCGTTGGCGGGAAGACTGACAATTTAAGTCGGACACACAACAATTAAGCTAAATATACATTTACAATGGCCATGTCAAATTCTGCAACACCCAAGCAGATGGTGTTAAGAAAGGACAAACTGAAAACCACGATGACCTTGTAAATAAAAGCCGAATCCGCCATTTACTATAATACACTTTATATAACAATATAAAACGTACATCTCCAGAGCGTTTTGCAGTGTCTTTTTATAGTCACCATAATTGAAACCCATTAGAGACCCTAACAGATTACATAACATTGCAGTGAACTTCCATGTTGGTACAAGTGACTCGCGAGGTGCAATGAAAACAGAAATTGAACATAAGAATAATGTTTAACCGTACCTGAACTCGTGTCGTTTAAAAATATAAAAACCGTAGATTAAAAACCTCAACCGATTCAGTATAAACGAACCATCATCATGACACGTTTGTTTGGGTGTCAGCGAAATGCGGTAAAGCGCCAAAACAACACGTGGTGTGGAATCCGACGCTGAGTTTTAACTCTAGCTTTGCCACTCTCACTGATATTGACAGAAAGACAGTTATAACGTAGAATTATAATAGTTAACAGTGTATAGCAATATTTTATCACATCATTTCTGTATCAGTGCATTACACCAACTTAGTCTATTTATTTTAAAATATGTTTACGTAAAAGTTACTGTTACTTCCCTGAATAAAACATGTTGGCTAAATAGAGGAATGGACTCACATTCCACCACTAAGAGTTTGTAATGAGGTTTATTTAAAATTTTAGATTGATATCATCTGTAAAATTCTATGCAGTACCTCTAACACCCCAAGGTCATTAGCATTTTAAAGTGAATGTGCAAATGTCTTCATACAAAACAAAACCAATTCCTTATTTTATTCAAGATTCTGATTTCCATTTCAACATCGTCAAAGCACAAAGCAGCCAAGTCTATATATACTTTCTATATATTTATATAAATAAAACACAAATAACTGACGTTGTGGTGAACATCCATTCAACATTAAGACGAAAAAGAATCCACTAGAGTGGCAACACTAGAGTAAAATATCTGTTTATGATAAGCGCCATTTTACGTCACGTCGGCGTCAGGAAGCGGGATTTTTGAAAACGAAATTTGATCGTTTTACGCGTTTGAGTGGTTTTATCTAATTCTGGTTAATTCTGTGGATTTATAGGGTATATAACAAATTAAAAGCAGCCTATATGTCAATATTAGGTAAGATAGTGGTCTTCTATTGTATAGTTTTTGAGACTATGAAGAAATCTGCTGTTTTGTTTACTTTATAGTAATTTTGCAATAAACGAAACTATACAAATCTAAATCCCTGAGAAGCTTAAAGCATAAACCCTTTATATTTTAGCTTAAACAAACCCGTTTAGATGCAATGAATATGCCTTGCCATCATAATAAACTCCATATAGTTATAGTCACTAGATGGCGCCAGACGACGTCATGAAAAACATTAAAGACGCCGTACCATTCATTTGCAAACTGCTAGAGATTGATGTTTATTGACAGTTCAAGTTGAAAGATTACATGAAACGTATGCTGAGTCATAAAAACATGTTTTTATTTTATCTTGCAGGTTTTTTCCCCTCTATCCAATTGTGAAGAGCGAGACTCTTAGGTAAGAACATGAGGGGAAATTGGATACATTGCAAGGACCAAACACATCAAAGCTAATTAGTTTTGCCAGGTACCTCATTCTAAATGATATGTGGCTCTGAAACATGACAGACGATTGCATACTCCTCTTCCCTCCGACCCAGAAATTAATAATCAAATAATGATTAGCATCTGAAAATGAGTCATCTATCACAATGACTGAATATATCACCAGCGCTTTCCTCCAAAAGTGAAGAGACCAAATGAATTATTCAGAGACTATAATTCATCCAATCCTTTATATAACATTTCAGTCAATAGCCGAGATGTGTCTCTCCTGGCGACAGCTGGCTTTACGTTTGATTATTATTTATCTAATTATAGCGCACTGTCCCTGGTTTAGGCTCCTCAGTAAGGTGTGTCACACAGGCCTTACATAAGCGTTGGAGGTAATTATGCTAGAACAAACTGTATTTGTGTTTGCTGAGCTCCATCGCTCTGAATGAGACTCACATGTAGAGCTATTAGCATTATGTAAGATCATATCAAGTGCATCTTTTGGACAAATATTTGTGATTAGTGTGGTTTAAATGTGATGTTTGATACTCTTAAAAGTATTTTAAATGGACCCAATCTTTTACTATAGATTAAGATATATATATAAACATAAACATATAAACACACAAAATGAGACACACACACACGTGTGTGGAAACAAATGTATAATTATTAATAAAAATAACAAAAACAATAAATAAATACATAATATATACATTGTTGTGTGCATCATCAAATAAAATAGTGCATCCAGTGTTTCCTGATATGTATTTCTTAAAAAAAAAATATGATTATTATTATTAACAATAATAAAACAATTAATACATAATATACATTGTTGTGTAGGTCATCAAATAAAATAATGCATCCAATGTTTTCTGTTGTTTTTTATTTATTTATTTAATATTAATGAATATACTAATTAATAATAATTAATAATAATTAACATTAAAAACAATTAATAAATACATATAATATACATTGTTGTGTGCGTCATCAAATAAAATAATGCATCCATTGTTTTCTGTTATGCATTTTTAAATATTTCAAGTATTTATACAACAAAGGAAAACAAAGAGCAGTATATTTTATTAATAATAATAATAATTTACTAAAAATGTAAATATTATTGTACATTTTATTATGAAAACATATAAATACATAATATACGTTGTTTTGTGTATCATCGAATAAAAAATGCATCCAGTGTTTTCTATGTATTTGGTTTTTATTTATTTTATACAATAATAGAAAACGTGTTATTCTTGTTATTATTATTATTAATAACAATAATAAAAACAATTAATAAATACACAATATACATAGCTGTGTGTGTCATCAAATAAAGTCATGCATCCAATGTTTTATGTATTCTTTTATTTTTTTATTTTATAAAACAATGGAAAACAATTGTAATAATAATAATAACAATAAAAACAATGAATACGTACATAATATACACAAATAAAAAAAATGCATCCAATGTTTTCTGTTATGTATTTCTTTTTTATTTATTTTATTTTTATACAATAATGGAAAACAAATGTATTAATAATAATAATAATAACAATTAATAAATACATAATACACGTTGTGTGGGTCATCAAATGAAATAATGCATCTAATGTTTTCTGTTACATATTTTTATTTAATTTATTTGTACAACAAAGGACAACAAAAAGCATTATATTTTATTAAGATAATTTTGCTGTATATTATATTTTATTATTATTATAATTATAAAATGAACTATGAATCTTATAATGTATACTGTTGTATAAAGAAATAAAATAACTGCATAGCTGCATTTTTATTTTCTTTTTATTTATTTACTACTACTACTACTACTACTAATAATATAGTAGTAGTATTTATCTATAAGCATTTTTATGTTTTGGATCTAAATGGTTGTAAATTTATTTATTTTATCTTTTAACATTTAAGGTTAAAATATGTACTTACTATTGATATTATTAGTATTTTAAAAACAATTGTCTTTAAAGCAATATTCACTTCAGAAGGAAAAACATTTTAATGATGAAAGTTACACATTAATGCTAAGGAAACCCCATTCTATTTTTGGAAACAATGTGTAATGTATATGTGTTACCGTTACGGAAACTATTTGCATTTTTTTTTCGCATGGCAGCAAATAAATGGGTGTCTTGCTGGCATGACAGAACGAAGACAATCTAATATCCACTTTTACAGGCCTGTGAGCTCAGAATCCACCCACAACATCCTCTCAGTAAAAGCCACAATTTACGAGGAAAACAAATGCAGTTGGAGGGCGTAGTCGACTGTGCGCCTGTGCACGACCAGAGTCCTCTGCCTGGAATGAGCCCTAATTTGATTATGAAGGCGGGCGAAATGAGAGAGAGAGTGTTGGGCTGAAAGAATAATCTCCATTTTAACCAAACAAACACTGTATGAGAGATATCCCTAAATCATCTTAATGCTCTGATATTATTTTGAGGTATTATTGAGCGGCGGCCGGTCACCTGTGTTATTACAGACACAAGTGTGCTCGCTGTTGACACACACCGCCTTCACCATAGCGGTCGTGTTAGGGGAGGTCTGGAAATTAGAGGATTGTGCAATTAAGTGAAAACACATGCACTTTGGTTTGTTTTCTGGTGTAAACACACCCTGCTCATGTATTTAGCATAAACAGCTACGAGAAGCAAATTCTGGATCGCTGTTTAAACGAAAGGCTGCAAGTGTATATTCTGAAAGCTACTGTGTGTTTGTGTTTGAGGCACAAAGTCAAGCATCTTTAAGGATGCCTACTGGTCTTTCAACCAGTTTAAGATGAAACAGTGTTCAATTCGGACTTAGAGAAACATTGTTCTCCGTCTAATGAATGTCATGTATGAAATCTAGATTTGGTGAAACATCTAGCATGTGATCCTGCGCCAGCAAACCTAGAACACACAACATTCACAAGTCAGATGTTAAGCTTGTGGACAAGAGACTCTTTGTCACCCGGTCTCTTATCTAATCATTCTGTTATGTACATATGAACAAACAATACAATCCCTTGCTTAAAAGTAGACAGCATGACAAGGGCAACCTCAAGATGCCCACATTTTTTCACAATCTCTCCAAAGATACCTCATATTACTCAAACATTTGAATCGTTACACAATTTTGTTTTTAAAACTACCACACTATTTGCTTCAGTTATATAGCCTGAATATTATTACATGATTTTCTGAAATACTTACATTCTGATACAGCGGTGTGATGTTGCACCATCACCTATGTCAGTGTTCATCCAGTTACATGAAACCGGTACTACTTTCACGTCTCTCGTATCACACTACAGATAAACACTCTCGTTTTAAACAAATGAAACCGACTTTTTTTGAATCTCATTTATCAACTGAAAATCAAGTAGTGGAAGCGTTAGGATAATATGCTGATGAAACAAATGTAAAATACATTTTTTATGGAAGCCCCTTTTAATTTATTTTTCAAAGGTTGTTGTGACTTTTTTCTCCCTCTAAATTGGACTTTATAACTTGCAATTGTGAGTTTATATTACAACTGTGAGGAAAAAGCCAGAATTGTTTAAAAAAAAATGGCAGAATTGCGAGATATAAATGTGCGATTACTAAAAAAAAAAAAAAAGAATTGCAAGATAAAAACCTGCAATTTTGACTTTTTTCTTGCAAATGTAAGTTTGTATCTCACAATTCAGATTGTTTTCATGCAAGTCTGTCTTTTTTCTCAGAACTGTGAGATATAAACTTACAAGTGCAAGTTATAAAGTCCATTTTTGAGGTGGAAAAAGACTGATATGTTCTCTGAATTTCGAGTCTATATCTCACAATTCTCACTGAATTGAACTCGCGATTGCGTGTTATAAAGTCAAAATTGTAAGTTTATATCTTGCAATTCTGACTTTATTTCTCAGAATTGCGAGTTTATATCTCGCAATTCTGACTATAACTTGCAATTGAGAGTTTATGTCACGCAATTCCAACTTCATTTCTCAGAATTGCGAGTTTATATCTCAATTCTGACTTTATAACTCGCAATTGCAAGTTTATATCTCACAATTCTAAGAAAAAAGTCAGAATTGTGAGATATAAACTCGAAATTAAGTCAGAACTGCGAGATAAAAACTTGCAATTCTGACTATTTTTCTTGCGAATGTGAGTTTGTATTTTACAATTCTGACTTTTTTTAAGACAATTCTGACATTTTTCTCATAACTGAGATATAAACTTGCAACTGCAAGTTATAAAGTCCAATTTTGAGGGGAAAAAAAGACATGTTCTCAGAATTGTGAGTTTGTATCTCATAATTCTGACTGAATAACTCACAACTGGATGTTATAAAGTCATGACTGCAAGATATAAACTCACAGTTTTAAAAAAAGTCAGAATTGTGAGTTCATATCACGCAATGCTGACTTTAGAGTTCGCAATTGAGAGTTTGTCACACAATACTAAAAAAAAGTGAGAATTGTGAGAAGTATTTTTTATGTTTTTTGAGGAAAGCATTTGAGGATTTTTCTCCATATAATGGACTTCGTTGGTGGCACGATTTTGAACTTCCAAAATGTAGTTTAAATGCAGCTTCAAAAGGCTCTAAACGATCCCAGCTGATGAAGAAGGGTCTTATCTAACGAAAAGATCGATCATTTTTTTTTCCGGAAAAAAAAAAATTGTATACTTTTTAAGCACAAAAGCTCATGTAGCACAGGCTCTGGGATGCACGTTCACGACGCTACGTACTATTGAATCACGTCGAAAGGCCACGCGGAACGTAGGTGGAACCACAGACCCAGTGTTTACAAAGTGAACGCGCAAAGACTAAGAAAGTGCAAGTAAGTCAAACGCTGTTTACAAACAATAAGGTACAACAATGTTGGACGATTCTGAAGTTGTAGGAGAAAATAAGATGGAGTTTTGCACCATACTCTACCTTTTTGAGCCAGAGTACACAGACGATGAACTTAGACGTGATTCGTAGTGTCGTGGACACACATCCCAGAGCCTGTGCTACATGAGCTTTTGTGCTTAAAAAGTATACAGTTTTTTTTTTTTTTTAAATGACAGATCGTTTCATTAGATAAGACCCTTCTTCCTCAGCTGGGGTTTAGAGCCCTTTGAAGCTGCATTTAAACTACATTTTAGAAGTTCAAAATCGGTGCACCAATGAAGTCCATTATATGGAGAAAAATCTGAAATGCTTTCCTCAAAAAACATCATTTCTTTACGACTGAAGACAGAAAGACACAAACATCTTGCATGACAAGAGGGTCAGTAAATTATTTGTAAATTGTTGTTCTGGAAGTGGACTTCTCCTTTAATACTTCAAAATTAAGGCATCAGATTTTTTTACAGTCTTAAGTTCAGAAATCGTTCCTATATGCTGATTTGCAAAAACATTGCTTATATTATCAATATTGAAACCAGCAATCCCGCTTAATATTTTTGAGTCATTTGACATTTTTCAGGATTCCTTGATGAACAGAAATATCAAACGATCAGCAGTTATTTGAAATGCAAAATTCTGTCATGAAACTCTAGATGTCGCAGGCTGATGGGTTCTTAACGTATCTAATGATATGCACTGAGTTAAACGACTTGGCTTAAGCTGATTGGTTTATGCTGCATACACAGCCAATGAGCTTACTGCCTTACATTTCATAGGCTGGTTAGTCTTCACTCAAGCTTGTTGCAGCACGCTTTCAGAGTTCCTCTGAAACCCTCCACCTTCCCCAGCTCCACCTGTATTGATCTGTTATAGGTTAATATATATGCTATTTGTGCAGCAGCAGTGTGTCTTAAATACTCACAGCACCGTATCACCGTATGCATTTACAGTAGTAGCAAGTTCCTGTACTTGCTAGCAGGAGCAACAGCAGCAATAATCTACAACTACAGTAATAACCAACAGCAACAGCAGCGGAGCAGATCTATTCCGCCAAGACCAAATACGTTAACACTGTCATATCCATTACCATGCTAAAATCTTCCAAGAGTTGTCCTGATAGAAATAGAAATATTTTATAACATTAGTGATTTTTGATCACTTTAATGCATACTTGTCAAATAAAAGTATTAATTTCCAGAACCCAGAAAAATGCAGATAAAAATCTTACTGATGCCTAACTTTTAAATGCTAGTGTACATATTCTGCCACCATAATTGATATGCTTATTGTTTTTGTGCTGGATAAATACTGCTCTTTTACTTGAATTAATGCAGTTGCTACATTTTGTAGCTACACTATATTGTAAATAAAAAGTGCAACTTATGAAAAAATTTATCAGCACATGGAAATCAAACCCATGACCTTGGGGTTGGTAGCTAAAGTCTTGGGTTCAGCTAAAGGACTGACAATAATTGTAAAAATTATTGCTCTAAAAAAATGGTTCCATATAAATTAATCATCAGAAACGTGAAAATTCTGGGCTTATTTTGTGCTCTACTCTGCTCTGCATTGCTTCTAACATACACACACACATCTACATTATGAGAAGGGAAGCACTGCTGATTCACCACCTGTCGCCCAGGTACCGTCCAAGAGTCTGTGTCCTCACCCGTGGAGTCAAAACAGCGAGGGAAAACGACCTACAAATCTCTGAAGCGCACTGCACCCTTTGCATGATTTAAATGCATATTTGAAATCCAACGTTGTACAGTGGGATGCCACAAATTTAACATAATCATGCTTTTTAAACTCTCACAAATGAATAGTTTTCCAGCACGTATTTTAAAGCTTTAAAATCTAACTGATTTGCAGTTTTTAACAACACAGATGTAGTTACCAGAAGGAATGGATTGTAGTTGCATTGGACATTGCATTGCAAAAATGTTGAAAGCCTAAAAACATACATTGGTTTCAAATCCCATAATGTATCTGAGATGCCAGACAGGCTTGTGTGTGTCACATGAACTACAAAAAGGATCAAGCATGCCCGTGGTGGTGGAGGTTGCAGGCTGCCCTTTTGTCAAGTGTTAATCCTCCAGTCGCCCATACGCAGATGTCACCATCACACGGGACTGACAGATTGCTCTGGAGAACCATGGGAAGGGTGAGGATGTCTGCAGCCAATCAGACGTTGTATGAATGGGGGACATGGAGGCTTGTTGTACTATGAGAAATGTGTCAAATGACATGAAGGTATTCAGTTCCAGATCGAATAAAGTTTTTTTTTTTAACAAGGTCACTTTTTGACTCACATGGCAAAACAACAACAACAGAGCAATTGAAATTTACTTTGTATTCTGCTTCATGCATATAAAGTTGCATCTTATGTGCTGTATTGCTGTGCATATTAAATGCATCACCATTATCATATATTTGCACAATTAAATGCCTTTTGGAAGCTGGTTGCACACATGCTGGATGGAAGCATTTATTCAGTGCAGCTGGGTGCCAATCTGCCTGTCATGTTCTTGTGAATGGCAACTTTGCCAATAACAATGTTATTAATGTAAAAAAAAAATTTTTTTAACTACAAATACTGTTTTTATCACCTCAAAGAGTATATAATAACAATAATAATACATTATAATTAACAATATTACTTAATAACAATTATATTTAATTACTATAAAATACAATAAATGACAGTAAGTACTTATTACAGTAAATATATTAACAATTATTAATATGAAAAAATATTTTAAAATATATTTTTGTTATTAAAGCAATAATAGTAATAATGATAAACTATGTAAAGTAACAATTATTAACAATTAATTCATAATAAAAATAAAATGCTTTTTATTAAATTTTAATCACCTTGTAGTAATTTAAGTGGAAACAAATTGTACAAATGCTGTTTTTATGATCTCAAAGAATTAACAATAATGCATAATAATTATTAATGATAAATTACAGTAATTAATTACTGTAAAATAAGATAAAATACTGTAATTATTGTAAATGAACCATTATTAACACTTAATTAATAATAAAGAACAAATGCTTTTTAAATTTTAATCACCTTGCAGTAATTTAAGTGAAAACAAATTAATTTTTAAAAATTAGAAATGCCATTTTTATGATGTCAAAGAATATAGAATAATACATTTTAATTAATAATAATGCATTATAATTATTCATGATAAATGACTATTTACTGTAAAATAAAATAATAAATTATTACAGCATATTGAACAATAACAATTAATATGAACAAATTACAAAAAATACACTTTTTATTAAAATAATTAATCAATGATAGTAATAGTAATAATAATAATACAATAATAACGTCTAAATGAAATCACAAATATTATTAATATGTTATAAAAATTCTAATGATTAAAAATCAATAATAATAACAACAGGAACAAATTATGTTAATAATAAATTAATACATTACAAATAGCCAAAGTATCAATAATTATTAATACTTAATGAATAATAAAACTATTAGTATTATAAAATATTTTGTTGGTGTTGGTAATTAAATTTTTTTTAAATTATTACTTAAAATAGTTTTAGATTAAGTACAACATGTGTATAAAGTTATCCTGTAGGACTCCACTGTCATTACTTAAACTTTTATGTCAGCTACCCATGATTAAACCCTGTATATGGTATGCTGGCAAATGTAAGCTGTCCATAGCAAAACATCAACATCTCATACAGGTTTCTTGTTGTCGTACAAAAGCTTTACACTGACAATACCAGATGACAGCATTCAATTTGCACATATTAAGTACATTCTGAGCTGAGAAACATAAAGCTTTTAGTTTCCTAAGGATTTCCAATATTGCATGCTGATCTGAATACATACATCACAGCTTTTTAAAAGCTGACCCAATCTCTCAGCTCAAGTACAGCATACAGCCCATCAAGCTTGAAAGACAGAGAGAGAGAGTTAGTGTGAGGGACTAAAAAAAGACACAGGATCATTTCCATAATCCCTGACTGTGGCACGCTTCATCCCGGTGCCTCTCTCTCTTTCTCTCTCTCCCTACCACTTTCCACATCTAAGGCGCAGGGCTCTCCAGCTGGGCCGTGCGTTGCAGGCATGGCATTAGCATGTCAAAACCGCTCTCTGGTCTGGGTTAAAGGAGGAGGGAGAGTCAATGGAGATCGACAAAGCACTGACAGAAACAGCTGATCCACAAAAGGTGCCTGTTTAACGGATCTTCCTGCCCCGAGCCCAGCTGCTCCCCAAAACTGCAGCGTCACAATGCGGCCCTGATGCTGCGCCCATAAGCACAGAATCAACAAACCTCCAGCAGACAAAGGATATTCCTATATCAAACCACTCCTCCAGTGTGGCTGTTTGGGCAGTGCACCTGCACATGGAGCAAACAAAAGACCTGCTCTTGAGTCTGTCACTAACACACGAGCTTTAAATACAAACTACTACATGTCACAAACAAAACGGTTAAGTTCTTCTACTGCAAAATCAACCCAAACATCATTTTCTTATGCTGGCCAGCAACATCATTTCCCTTCGAACAACAGCTGTGACCTTCTCATGTATGCCGTAAGGAAGAATCAAGGCCATGATTCAATACACATGTACAAACAATACAAACAACATGACAAAAGCAAGCAGATGTCAATCAAGTTTAAATACTTAAGAGAAGAAAACATATAGTAATTTAAGAGTGAGCTCTATCAGTATGGAGGCATTCAGCCATTCACAAATCCAATTTTTCAGATACAAAGATTCGTACGTGACCCTGGACCACAAAACCAGCACAGGCATATTTGCAGCAATAGCCAAAAATACACTGTATGGGTCAAAATTATCACTGTTTCTTTTATGCTAAAAATCATTAGGGTATTAAGTAAAGATCATGTTCTATGAAGATATTTTGTAAATTTCCTACCATAAATATATGAAAACTTAATTTTTGATTAGCAATATGCATTGCTAAGAATTTCATTTGGACAAACTTAATGGCAATTTTTTGCACCTTCAGTTTCCAGACTTTCAAATAGTTGTACCTCTGCCAAATATTGTCCTGTCCTAACATCAATGGAAAGCTTATTTATTCAGCTTTCTGATCAACAAATTTGACCTTGCCTTACCCTGTCTGACACGTAAACGATCCCAGCTGAGGAATAAGGGTCTTATCTAGCGAAACGATTGGTTATTTTTATTTAAAAAATACTATTTAAATACTTTTTAATCTCAAACGCTTGTCTTGCCTTTCTCTCCCTGAACTCTTGTGTATTCTGGCTCAAGACAGTTAGGTAATGTCGAAAAACTCCAATCGTATTTTCTCCTGTACTAATTGGTCGGACCGGATTTTTTTTTTTTTTTTGGAGTACTATAGACTGCCAGAAGTTATGACAAATCAAGGAGAAGAGTGTA
>JAHKKF010496371.1:0-10255 GCA_019740295.1 Labeo calbasu | reverse complement strand
GTTTTATCCTTCTGTTTGTCGTTCGGTCATTCTATCTATCGTTTTATCATTCTGTCTATCGTTCTGTCATTCTAGCATTATGTATCTATGGTTCTGTCATTATCTGTCTATCGTTCTCTGTCGTTCTATAGTTTTGTCTATCATTCTGTCGTTCTATATCTGTCATTCTGTCGTTCTGTCTATCTGTCTGTTTATCTATCGTTATATCATTATATCGTTCTATCTATCATTCTATCCTTCTGTCTGTCGTTCTGTCTGTCGTTTTATCATTCTATCCTTCTGTCGTTTTATCGTTCTATTGTTCTGTCTATCATTCTGTCTTTCTGGCATTCTGTCTATTGTTGTATCATTCTATCTATCGTTGTATCGTTCTACCTATTATTGTATCGTTCTGTCTATTGTTCTATCATTCTAGCATTATGTATCTACGGTTCTGTCATCCTGTCTGTCGTTCTGTCGCTCTATCGTTCTGTCTATTGCTCTATAGTTTTGTCTGTCGTTCTATCATTCTGTCTATCGTTGTCACTCTATATATCATTGTATCGTTCTGTCATTCTGTCTAGTCTGTCGTTCTATCATTTTTGTCTATCGTTCTATAGTTCTGTCTATTGTTCTGTTCTATCTATTGTTTTATCGTTCTGTCTGTCGTTCTATCATTCTGTCATTGTATTTACGGTTCTGTCGTTTTATATCTATCTATATCATTCTATCTATCGATCTATCTGTCTGTCTGTCTATTTTTCTTTCTCTCTATTGTTCTATCCATCTGTGCGTTCTGTTGTTCATTCTATCTATCTATCTATCTATCGATCATTCTATCTATCGTTCTATTTATCATTCTGTCTATGCATTCATCTATCGTTCTATTTATCATTCTGTCTATGCATTCATCTATCTATCTATCTATCTGTTTGTCTGTCTGTCTATCGTTCTTTCATTCTCTCTATTGTTCTATCCGTCTTTGCGTTCTGTCGTTCTTTCTATCGGTCTATCATTCTATCGTTCTATCCTTCTGTCATTCTTTCTTTCTGTCTGTCTATCTATCTATCTATCTGTCTAAAATGAGTTATGTGAATAACTGAGTTTTAGTTCTACATTTCAAATTGCAGTTCTTAATCCAGTTTGCAGCTTTTTAAATTGGAATTTAAGTGGTTCTCAGGTAAATTCGGAATGAGACACAACCCTGGTTTTGCATGTTTTCATAGTGTTACATTTGCCTTTTCAAAAAGTCAGTTTGCACCTAGAGGGCGCTGTTTCTGCTGTCTGCTCGGCAGGCACACAGCTGAAATCTTATTTCCAGCGTGCGGTAAGCCATGGATGAGTGATTCTCTTTTGAGGTTTTTCAGAACGGCCCTCTCTCTGGGCTCTAACGTAAAGCTCTAGTGACAGGTAGCGGATCGAGGTCACGTCTGCTAATCACATCGACTGACTGATTCCAGATTCCGGTCCAGTGACCCACTGAGGAGCTGTCATGAGCGGAGGAAACTTTACATCCTTTGCAGTCTTGGCACGTTCCAAAACTTTCGCTGACCTCAGTGGTTGCATGGCAACTGTTTTGTTTTAATTGGGAGGTTTTATTTAGGGCTGGATATTTGCATATGTGGTTGGCTTTATAATGCGAGACGCTTGCTGTAGCTAAAGGACACGGGTGAGCATTTGATGGATCTAGTTAGCGATTTCCTCCGGTCCCAAATGATGTCAGAGTAATTACACGTTGAGGAGGTTTTGCGGTGTAGAGAGTTTCTTCAGGTGGTCAAATCTCACTCAGGAAGGTAAGGGCTGGCTTTGTCATTTCCACCCAGAGATTTAAGAAAGATTTCGGCCCACGCCGTCTGAAGAAAAGAGCCCTGTTTGCTTTCCCGCACAAAGTAAAACAAACACAACCTGTAATGCCGACTGGTCAGGTGTCCAGATTGCTCCAGAGTTAAGAGGGAACCCAGCCTCCCCCTCCGGGGATCTGTGCCACCCACTCCTCGGAAATATGAAATCTGTCGAAATCGAGACGTGGCGCACATGTCTCAAGGTGAATTTTATTTGCGTTGCTCTCTAAATTTTGGTAATCCCAAAGTTTAATTTCATGATTGGGCCATTTCCAAACGCCGGACTGATGAGTTCCAGATGGGATCTCAAATGATTGCGGTCAATCTGATGGCAGGGGAAAAAGCTTGAATTTTAGCAGTTCTGGCCTCTTAGAGGATAATTTAGGGAAGAAACTAAAGCTGCATGATTTGGGGGGAAAAAATCTAAACTCAATTTTTCTGATAAAAGTTGCAATTGCAATTTAAAATGCATTTAAAAAAATGTTTGAAGGGCTGCACAATTTGGCCAAAATTATGTAATCATCAGTCAGTATGGCATAAAAAAATAATAATTATACAATAACAATTTCAAACTGTAAAGAAAATGAAAACCTTTATTTTGGCCCTTAAATCTTCTCTTTGGTCAATAAGTGCTTTTCATTACATGTTTGGGAAGGTGGTTAGCATATATTGAGTTCCCAAGTGCGCATTGAGGTGACCCAAACTCAGAAAGGATGCAGAGATGAAGCTTGTGTGGAGCAACAAACAGAGACACTGCAAACAATGGTGGATCATGAGCTGCTCATGTTTGAATGAACACAGTGCCGCGCTTCACACTTTAACGCGTAGCGCCTACATTTATGCAAATAAAATTCAGTCTTATTGCGATTTCAGTTTTATTTCAATTAATCATGCAGCCCTAGAAGAGACCCCTTCTTCCTTACCAGGCTTGGTAACCTTTCCATGTACAGCTGGATCTATAAGCATGATTATGACCCAGTGCTCCTGAGCTGGGGGAAATGGTCTACCTTTTCCAATATTATTTTCTTTCCCTTTGTCTTTCCATTGGATGTTGGATGGGCACTGAAAGGTTTCAAGACTCTCGGCGGAGGAAGAGATTTTCATTACTGGCCATCATTACCGCTTTCCCGATGTCTCTGAATACGTATGTGTTCCGCTCGGCTCGTATGAACATTTGGAGAGCAGTGACCGTCCACAGAGCACCAAGATTGAAATGGTTGAAAAGCTCCTGGATACCCAAAGCTAATCAAAGCCGTCAACGCGCTTCTCTTGGACGACGTTTCTTTCACAAAGTTCAGCATCCCAAGCGGACGTTGTGGAAGGTCCTGGCTCTCTGTTCAAGCAGCAAATTCACATCAATTTATGAAACAGGAACCAGGGGGGTCGTATCCATTCACCCTTGGCAGCCTAGCACCAGTTGAGGCCTGAACTCACCTCCAACTTTGACCCTCAGTGTTCCGCACCTCTCACTGCTTCGAAGTCACAGTCTGCTTGCCAAGTGAAAAGAGCATGCTTGGTCAATATCCCATCATTCACTTTCTTTGCATTCTTACTACCAAACCAGCTTGTAAAATGAACTCGCATATCAAAAAGGCTACCTAAGACTGCAAACCTGGACATGTGAAATAATAGTCCAAAAAATCTAGTGTTTTGAAATGAAACTGTTTAATGAACCGTTAGACACAATATTAAAAAAAGGTTTGCATACATTACCAGAAGTTTTTGAACAGTAAGATTTTAAATGTTTTTTGAAGTCTCATTAAGCCTGCATTTATTTGATCCAAAGTACTGCAAAAACAGTAAAATTTTAAAATACTTTTGCAATTTAAAATAACTTTTTTTTTTTTTTCTTAATATATTTTAAAATATAGTTTATTCCTGAGATTTCAGAGCTGAATTTTTAGCATCATTCCTCTGGTCACATTATCCTTCAGAAATCATTCTAATATTCTGATTTGCTGCTCCAAACACAATAATAATTATTATTATTATTATTATTATTATTATTATTATTATTATTATTATTATTATTATGGTTGAAAACCGTAGATTTTTTTCACGTTTCTTTGATGAACCAAAAGTTCAGAAAAACAGCATTAATCTGAAATAGAATTCTTTTTATTATATTTATCAT
This sequence comes from Labeo calbasu, assembly GCA_019740295.1. Lineage (NCBI taxonomy): Eukaryota > Metazoa > Chordata > Actinopteri > Cypriniformes > Cyprinidae > Labeo > Labeo calbasu. Next base: position 6,301 of record JAHKKF010496371.1, on the reverse strand, counting down.
CACTTTTGATCAATTTTACTAAATAAAAGTATTAATTTCTATAATTTCTTTCCCCCCAAAAAAATACTGACTCCAAGCTTTTGAATGGTATTGATGATGATGATGAAGATGATGATAATAATAATAATAATAATAATAATAATAAATGTTTCTTGAACAGCAAATCAGCATATTAGAACAATTTCTGAAGGATCATGTTACTGGAGTAATGATGCAGAAAATTTTGCTTTAATCGCAGGAATAAATTACTTTTTAAAACGTATTCAAATAGAAATCATTCATTTTAAATTGTAAAAATATTTCACAAAAATACTGCTTTTGCTGTATTTTGCATCAAATAAATGCAAAAAAAAAAAAATTATTTAAAAAAAAAAAACATTAAAATCTCACTGTTCAAAAACTTGTGACTGGCAGTGTATGTGTCTTTTGTTGAGTATCATATGAGGGATTAGGCTTTTTTATGGGCTTTTTATGGCTCATGGTATGAACATAATATGGAGAAAGATGTTGCGTACCTCCATATTTTATTCTAGGAACAAAAAACATTTCAGTTTTATTCTGAGGCCCAAACTTACTAAAAATATGCAATTTGATATAGATGGTGGTGTTTGTATGGCCAAAAAGTAAGATGAAATTCTAATAGCTTGAGATCAATGAGATCTAATAATATAGCACATAAAGTATACATAAAGACTACTTGCATAAAGTGCATGCAAATATTAGTTTTCACACAATGTCTCACAATATATCTTAGTGTTTAAGTGCTTAGATTTATGCTCAAATCTCTGTAGTTTCAAAATATATAATGCAATGCAATGATTATTGCCAATAATCGTTCCTCAGAAGCCGTGGGTATCAGGTTAGATGCTCATGTTTAACATGATATTTCTATAAAAAAAAAATAAATAAATAAATAAAAAAAAAAGGTGACCTTGGACCACAAAACCAGTCGTAAGGGTCAATTTTTAATAAGCTTTATAAATAAGCTTTCCATTTCCATTTGGCTGCGATAATAGAAGCAGCTAATAGAAAATCTGAGGGTGCAAAAAAATCTAAATATTAAAAAAATCGCCTTTAAAGTTGTCCAAATGAAGTTCTTAGCCATACATATTACTAATCAAAAATTAAGTTTTGATATATTTATGGTAGTAAATTTCTTTCCTTAATATCCTGGTGATTTTTGGCATAAAAGAAAAGTGTACAATTTTGACCCATACAATGTATTTTTGGCTATTGCTACAAATATACCCGTGCTACTTGTGACTGGTTTTGTGGTCCGGGGTCATGTATATGGATAATCAAGTAAACTTAAGTTGATTCGGTCCAATAAGTGTTCATCTTGAAATACTGCTAACAATATACAATTATTTGTAAGTTTACTTTGTAAACTTATAGTTAGAATGGTGCTAATTGATTAAAAAGTATGAACTTTGAACTGACAGATGGCATGTATTTAGTTGTGTACAACAGCTTTTTCAGCAAAGGTTTGATCATGTTGAGTATCAAATATGATCTAGTAGGCTTTAAATGGATAAAACCTAGAAGTTTCTAGGCACAATTTCAATAAAAACTTCCTTTGTGGAAGTCAGTGTATATGTGAAATGTGTAAGAAGCACAGTACACCATAGACCTTTGACCTTTTCCAGTATCTGTACCTTGCTGGCCCGAGGTGTTTTCATGCACCCTAGTTGTATTCTGTTCTGGAGTTCATGTTAAAAGCACCACTGGCGTCTGTTGTTCGTGTAGTTTCTATGCTTCTCTTTGTCTTTCCCCCCAGCACGCCATTCGTTTGAGTGTTTCAGGGAAGAGAATGATTAATATGTTTTTTGCTTCGGCAGACACGGGCATGGATTTTTACGAAAACGTCTGCGCTATTAAAACACAAAGAGCGGTTTTGTTCTCCCGGATCCATTGGATCGAGCCGCTCTTTAGATTTATCAAATTAGACTCAAGTGAATGTGGGTGGTGTTCTGTTGCACATGCAGCAAGGTAAAGGGGGGGATTTAAGGGCTGTATCCCACCGGGAGCCATTGGTCCCCACACAGACCTCACACCCACGCCGTACCTTCCAGATCACAGTCAGGCCAATAATTCCTCCCTCTGGCAGGAGTCAAGCAAACGTGTAAGCTATTTGGAGCTGTAAACCGAACGAATGTATTCCTGTGTGCATTTCAGAGGGGAGAAGCTGCTCAAGGAGAGGATTGCGCAGTATCTTAGGTTTTATCCTATTTCTATTGATCGATTTACTGTTATTTATATTTTATTAAGTTTAATTATTAACTAAACTTAAGTTTAGTTATTTTTTACCCATGGGTCACTTGCTTTTACCAAAAAAAAGCAAGAATTTTGCAAAAAGTCATGACAACTTCTAATGAAATGATAGTTAGAGGAACTTACTTGTATCATAAACACACTTTTAAACTAAAAAAACACAATACTTAACTTCAGGATTAATGTGCAAAGCATGCTGGAAGCTAGAAATGCAGTGCAGGGCTCTACGCTTACTTTTCTACTTAAAAAAATTTAGGAGCACAGTCAAAATGTAAGAAGCACCTTCTAATCAATAATCAAGAAATCTGATCAAAAATTAGCCTCCTTATTACAAGGTGATGTTGGACTCCTTAAAATGATTTACAGGGGAATTTTGTTTTTACCTTTGTAATGGCATTTTTCTAACTTTATTAAAAGGTTTTAATCTTTAATGTCAATTTTTTTTTTAAATTATATATTTTTTAAGCTTTTTAAAATTTCTAATTAAAACAACAGAATAAGAATAAGTTAACAATCAAATGAAATCAGTATTAACAAAATTAATTTGTACTACAGAGGTGGCACAAAAGAACTCAAATGTGGCTTGTAGGTGTATTTTCATATGTTTAATAAGGCTCAGTGTTGTCATGAGTGCAGTCAAATTCATAAATTCATGTTGAGATTAATGTTTTAAATATAAAATTGTGAATACAGAAATATTAAATGATTTAAATAACTGAAAAAGATACTTTAAAAATGAAACTAAATTAGCCAGTAGGTGGCGGCAAGTCACTGATTTAATTACTGAATCGTTCATTCATTTGATTCGTTCGAACGGCTGATTCATTCAGGAATAAAGCAAGTGACTGTCTTTATGAATGGGAAATTGAATCATTGACTCGCTAGATTTGTTTAAAAACGCACGTTCGTTTATAAACGAAACACCGCTGTGTTTGAATGGAGATGCGCAGCGGCTCCGTTGTGACTTGTTTCAGACTTCTTTTGATGACGAAATAGAGCAAAATCAGGCAATAGTGTTATAGTCCGACAATGTAAGTTAATATTAAATTCTTGTTTATTTAACTGTTGTATTAAATCAATATCTCATTTAGTCACTCATCTTAGTTCATCACAATCTCACAAAGTTCCATTATAATTAACAAGACTCACCACACAATGAACCTCTTATTTACACTCTCTCTACACTTTGTTTATTAAAGGATTGGTAAGATATGTCTGTGATACAGTACTCAATGCAAAAACACGTAGAAATCTTTGAAGCTCCTTTCAGCGCAAACACGTATGCTGATCGGGTCAGTCGCACCGGCACTCCTAAATATTTTTTCATAGTCGCACAGAGTAGTTTTCAGTCACATTTGCGAGCCCTGTTTTTAATGTTAAATTTTATTATATTGGTGGTGTTTTTGTAGTACAAATTTTTTATTATGCAATTTTTTGAGGAGGCACTGCCTTCCTTGCCACTTGGAGGAAACTCCTCCGGAAGGCCTAGCTACCTGAAGTTGTTACTGCCACTGTGGTACGAGAATACCAGTTAAGTATTTGCAAATGCACCACTTGCGTGGAGTACGCTTCTGGCCACAGTGAGTTGTCAGAGAATAGATGAAAATGATATCGATCAGCAAACGCTCAGCACTCGTCCGGGCTGTTGTCCAAAGACCCCGCGATGGATTGAAAAGTCTCGGTTGCCTTCTAAGGATGAAGTGATTTCCAAACCGTTCCTGTCTGAGGACACAAAGGTCTTCTTTCAGCCCAGCGCGCTCCGCTGAAATCAATAGGCTGATAAAATTGACAGATCGCCGGTAAATTATGTGGAATCTTGGCCTGACACGCCGCTGTCAGCAGGAAATTTCTTTTTAATAGTCTATTTAAGGAGAAGCAGGGATGTGTTTTTCTTAGTCAGGGGGGAATGTTGATCCAGAGGGCCGGGGGTGGGGGGTCAGACGGGGAGGAGGCGCTCGGGTAAATCGCGTGCCGGTCAGACAGAGCAAACGGGACCCCAGGCTGCGGACTCTTGCAGGTGTGTGGAGGTGGGGGGTAGGCGTTGGAAATCTGGCTTTTTTTTTTTCTTCGAGAGCAGCCAAAGTAGCCACCTGTCGTTCCACAGTTTTTAGGACTTCCTTTTCATCCGGTCTTCAGCACAACTCCCAGTTGGGCCAGCATGCATCCTGCCAGAAGGCCTGATTGAAACCAACTGCCAGCGGGGGCTGCCTCGGGAACTCCAGGCGAGGACGTGAATGGAGATACGGAGAACGGCGTGTGCTGACTGTTTACCTCAGATACAGGAAGGAGATGAGCTAGACTTAAAATCCCACAACTACGACTCCATTCCAAAACCTAGTTAGCTCCCTATTGTGTGCTTCCTACACCCGGACAGTATCCAAAATGACACATCATAAGTGATTGATTTGGAGCGCTCGATGTAGGCAGCAACCTTTTGTTTCATACAAATAGTGACTCGCACAAAACAAACGTTGAATCAAAATACTTCTTTGTAAAGTTACTTTTTGTAGTGTTTATTCAGTGCTTTACTCAGCCAGAATTTGTGCAGTTAATTTGCGATTAATTGCGTTAATTAATCACGTCTTGTAATTAGTTAGAATAAGATTTTTAATCACTTTACAGACCTATTTGTGGAAAGGAGTTCAGTCAGAAGTTAGAAGCTCATGTACAGTTATAAGGCCTGAGGAGACTCATGTGAAATCATACAGGAGAGAAGCCAGTCAGTTGAGTTTGTGGCAAAACCTTTTACAGTGCTTGAATATTGCTCTGTCTTTTACTGCATATGATGAATCATGCTTAGCAGAACTGAAATGACATTCATTACAAGGTGATTTGTCAAAGGGTGTATCTGCAAAAATTGATTATCGTGCATCACCAGTTAAAACATTTCAAAATGCATCTGCATTATTTTTCCCTTCACAAACAAACGTAATCCACTGCATCTTCAGCGGCTTAGATTTCGGGAGTAAATGACAACCACCATGTTCATTATTACATCTAGCAACACAACACCTCAATCACTCGATCGGAGATATTCTTGTCTAACTTGCATCCCTTCTCCAGCATCGAAACAGTGGAGGTCGGACTGTTACAGCTATTGTAGGACGGGTCTGAGGTAAGACGCTCGTGTCAATCAACTATCGTGGGAGCGGCCCCTGTCGGTGGTCATTTTTCAAAAAAAAAAAATAATAATAATACATAAATAATATATACAGACATACATACATATACAAATATATAACATATATACAGGTGTAGAGTGTGTGTGTATATATGTATATAATGCTGGTCTTGCACTAGCTCTGCCATGCGCGTATACGCTTTATGAAAATGATGCCGATATACCTTGCCGATAAAGAGGAATAACTCGCATGTGCTCAGGGTGTGCTTGCGATAAGATCACATCAGCAGTGTGGTCATTCCTGAAGCAAACTTTTGAAGCGTGAAACTTCTGAAGCTTGATTAGATTCACTGTTTTGGATTGCTGCATTAAATTCGCTGCCTCTCTTTTCTCTGTGGAGCGAGGAGCTATGCTCGGAGAGATTGTTTACTTTAGCTGCATTTAGCGCGTTTAGCCGTGAAACCTGCTAACTAGCACGTTATTAGGAAAGGTGATTGCAGAGATTCATTTAAAAAAAAAAAAAACTTATACACACACTTCTGCTGTAGGTGAAGCTGGATCACAAATGATTTACGTGACACATTTATGTAGATCGGGAGGCGCATTACCTTCACAAATGTAATCCACTGCATCTTCAGTGTCTCAGATGTCAGGAGTAAATGACGACCACTAATTTCATTATTACATCCAGCAACAACACCTCAATCTGAGATATTCTTGTCTAACTTGCATGTGTGAAGCCACACCGACAGGCATCTGAGAATGGATCAATTTGAAAAAAGGGATATTATTTTTACAGATTAATTAAAAACCACTGTATGGATTTTTATCATTATAGGGTAGATTTGTACATACACTGCTAATACACATTAATGTTCAAACAACATGTAAAAGTGAACTTTACATCCA
>JAHKKF010496370.1:0-15820 GCA_019740295.1 Labeo calbasu | reverse complement strand
CAGGAAAGCTTTGCATCTGACAGAGACAGCGGCCTCCAGATTTCCTCTCAGGTGGACGAGTATGAGCACGACACATCTGATGAGGAGGTAAGACTCTGTCCATTATCCAGACCAATGTCCAGCCTGCAGACCAGCACAAGCAGAACAATTACATAACCGTATCAGATTTAGTTTGAAAGCTATTTTTTCACAGCTTTCCATGGCTGAGTCATTTAAAGACAGCACTGCCTTTTAAAATGTATTGTAGTAAATGTAGTTTTCACCAAAATATCAATTGTAGTAATGTGATATTGGCCACCACTGCCATAACACAAAGTTTCTGAAAGTTTGTTACATTGTTTGAGAGGCGATTTAATATTCATTTATTATGGAAGTGCAGTAGTGATTATACCATTTTTGTAGGAACAAAGTGTGAGACCATATTAAAACTATTTTTTCGGATTAATTTTGACATACAACTTTTAAGATATTTTTAGATATTTTGAAAGAGAATATCTATATTTTTAGGATTCTACACTTTAAGCAAAAGATCTAGGATCTATGGATCATTTTAAATCATGCTGAAGAACATGATTATTAGATTTTGTTGATGTCAGCTCTAGTAATTAAATGTTTCAATGCAGGTCTTCACACAAATTTTCATCCAATTTCTAACATCACTTGTTAAAAAGAATAGTTCACAGACTGTTGCATGTTCGATGTATTTCTGCGTTTCAGGTCACTGAAAATCCATGGAAATGTTTTTTGTTCTCAACTCTTATTTCCATTAAATTTTGGTTTCCAGTTCAGCGAGTCTGAATATCACCATTGTGTCCAGGTGTTGATGCACCTGCATGTGTTGTGATGCGTCCTTTGCATGCTGTCCTCCTATCATTTGTTTCCAGATGGCCATTTGACTTTCAGCTCCTTTGACTTTTATTTGGATGCATAACAAATGTATAATTTGACTGCTTGAGAGAATTTTGGACTCTTTGTGAACAAACTGTGTGAAATACCAACCTAATTTCGCAGAAAAGCTAAATGGAATGCATTCACCTTTTTGTGTACTTTCTCTAAATTAGAGTGAGTTTTATTCATGTTTCTTAGTCTAGGTAATGACAGCTGAGGTCAAAATCACTTTTTAGAGCAAAGTTAGATGAATGGTTCACCCAAAAATAATTAAAAAAAAATAATAAAAATGGTTTAAAATTGGCTCTCAGGCCATCCACGATGTAGATGAGTTTGTTTCTTCATCAGAAAAGATTTGGAAAAATTTAACATTACATCACTACATCGCTGATTAAAAACATCACAATAATTCGCACCACACCAGTCCATCAATTAACATCTTGTGAAAGCTGTGTGTTTGTAAGAAACAAATCCATCATTAAGACATTAGGAACCATCACTTCTGGTCCACAGTCCATAAAAACTCTTTCTCCAGTGAAAAAGTCCATTGCCTGTTGTACTTGCACATCAAAATCCACAGACATTTTTGTTTAGAACCTGTTTGGACTGTTTTCACTTGTAAACGGTGCTTGATCTGTGCATATTTCTCTCCTGATTCAGTCAAAATGGCTTTTTCACTGGAGAAAGCAATGTTATGAATGGAGGAATGGAGGAAAAATTTTGAAAAACGTCTTAACAATGGGTTTGTTTCTTCCAAACACACACACACATTGATGGATTGGAGTCGTGTGGATTATTTGTGAATTATTGTGATGTTTTTATCAGCTTTCATTCTGACGGCACCCATTCACTGCAGAGGATCCATTGGTAAGCAAGTGATGTAAAGCTAAATTTCTTCATATCTGTTCAAGAAACAAACTCTTCTACTTCTCGGGTAGCCTGAGGGCAAGTACATTTTCAGCAGATTTTCATTTTTGGGTGAACGACTCCTGTAAAAGAGTAATAATTGAAATCTATTGCTTGATGTTTCTTGAGTGACATGGCACTTAATATCTTCTGAATGACAAGTAGACTAAAGATGATTTAAGCAAATCTAAATATAGCAGTGGTTTTTTCTGCTACGTTTGCACAGGCATGATTACTTCATTGTTCCGTAGAGGGGAAAATGGTTAGTTGTGTAATGTTTCATGTAAAGGAAAAAGTATTTTGTCCTGTTCCTCGGGCTGGAAGTGTCTGAACCGCAGTATTTGATACCGTTCCCCTACGCCTGTCAGACGTTACCGCATTTCTGTAATGTCTCTTTTGGCTTTTTCGAGGGGAGGCCGTGATGCACCTCTGCAGTAAGGAGCTCTGTAACGTCTCATATTTACATGTAGGACCATTAAAGAATTCCTCTTCAGCTCTTTAATTTACATGCTCCATTGAAAAGCGTTGAACCCTGGCACAATGCGGTCTGGATAATTTGCCAGGCCATACAACCTAAACACAGCAGCCATCCAAAACTGTTCTTGGCAATCTGCTACCGACCAGGAATGTTTTGCAGAAGTGTTATTGTTCTTGGGTAGATCCCCCCCCATTTCAGAGTGACTTTTTAATGCCCCTTCGTAGTCGTTCAGAACACATCAGGAACGCTGACTATCGTTGTTATTTAGTTTGTGAAAGTTCACATTTTTCGCATTTCTGTGTCTTTGGAGGCTTTCCTCGAGTTCTTTTAGTTTAACGACAACGTGAAATCAAAGTTGGGCTTGTTTATTTTCTTCGTAAATGTCATTTGTGTTATTGTGGACCATTTATCATTGTTATCGTAAAAAAGAAAAAAAAGTGGCTTGCTCATGAGTCGATTTCAGCAGTGATTTGTCTATTGAACTACTTGATTTTTGTTACAAAGTGCTGCTTTTTGGAAGAATTTAAAAGTGCAAGTTCTTGGAGATGGTTTTATGTTTTAGTTGTAGTTTTCATATTTTGATGAATGAAAGTGTTCTTTATATTTAGTCAATATTTTGACATGCAATGTTCATTAATTTTACTCCAGTATGTTATTTACTTATTTTATTCAGTGTAAATGTTCATTTCACAATCATATGCAAAATGATGGAAAAAAAGAAAGTTTGAACCAAAAATGAAAACATTTATGAAGTCATTAAATATTAAATTGATATTTTAAAAGAACATACAAAGGGTTTCTTGTGTTCAGCAACAAGTTATATATAATAATGTTAACAAGGAGTCAATTTTAACAGTAATTTGTCTTAATTTATTATTGAATTAAATTCATTTTTTTACGGAAGCACTACTTTTTGAGAGTCTTACCCAGGGCTCTATGCTTACTTTTCTTTTTAGGACTTAAAAAATGTAGGAGCACAGTCAAATTTTAGGCGCCACTTCTAATCAATAATCAAAAAATCTGATAAAAATTTGACTCCTTAAAGTGATTTACAGGGGAATTTTTTTACTTTTGTAATGGCGTTTTTCTAACTTTATTTAAAGTATGTCTTTTGTTTCCGATTTTTAAAAAAAATATATTTTATAGGCTTTTTCAAATTTCTAATTAAAACAACAGAATAAGGACAAGTAGAATAAGAAAACGTTACCAATTAAATGTTATCAGTGCTAACAAAATTAATTTGTACTACAGAGGTGGCACATAAGAACACAAAAGTGGCTTGTAGGTGTATTTTCATGTTTACAGAGGCTCAGAGGTGGCATGGGTGCAATCAAATTCCTAAATTCATGTTGAGATTAATGTTTTAAATATACATTTTTAAATATTAAAATATTAAATTTAAATAACTGAAAAGATACTTTAAAAATGAAACTAAAACTGCCAGTAGGTGGCAGCAAGACACTGATTTAATTAACGAATCATTCATTCATTTGATTCGTTTGAACGGCTGATTCATTCAGGAATAAAGCAAGTGACTGTGTTTATGAATGGGAAATTGAATCATTTACTCACTAGATTCGTTTAAAAACGCACATTCATTAATAGTGTTATAGTCAGCAATAGTGTTATAGTCAGAAAATGTAAGACCCTTAACATTAACTTGTTTGTTGAACTGTAAATCAATATAACATTTACAAACTCCCTTAAAAATCATTAAAAGGTGTCACTCATCTTAGTTCATCACGAAGTGCCATTATAATCAACAAAGCTCTCTACACTGCACAGTGAATCTCTTATTTACACTCTCTCTACTCTGTTTATGAAAGGATTGGTGAGATGTCTGTGATACATTACTCAACGTTGCAAAAACACATAGAAACCTTTGAAGCTATACAAATAAAAGTAAATTTAATATCTCAGCATTGTCGCATTATGTTGTGCTAATCATTTTTAATTTAGTTGCATTGTACCAATTGCTGTTGCACTGTTCAGTGCACTAAATCAACATGCTTTTGCACTGAAAAATCTTCTCTGTTAAGTTTTGTTCATCCTCTCTAAATCACTGCTGCTAAAAATATTAAAGCTAGACCTAGTGAAACAAACTAGTCAACCTTTAGGATGTTAGAAATAGTCAACTAGTGGTCAACAATGGACTAGATGACTTGTCTGTCATCCTTGACTTTTTCACTAACTCCACTGGATAAAATGAAATCTTGCCTGACATTGTCTGTTGAATGTTAAGTGCATGTCTAATAGCGTTCCCGGCCGTCTACAGGTGCCTTCTCTCTTATAATCTGCACTCATTTCAGGTAGTTTGGTAGTGTCATATGGAGATGTGAAGGTGTGAATCTCATTAGCTTGTCAGTCTAGTCTTTTACTTGTCGTCTCGCGGGCCTGATCTCTGCGGTGTTGTCAGGCGTCTCTGCGTGCGCCGCACAGATCGACGGTGGTCCCGGGGCCGTTTGGCGTACGCTAAATTAGCCCCCCTTGTCGGGAGACGGCAGATTGGGTTGCCTCTCCGTCCCTTCGCAGCTCTCGGCACAAGTTGTCTACAAATAAAACTCCAGACTTCTAAATCCCCTGTTTTTCATCCTCACGTCCCCCCTTTGTAATAAAGGGCTATTTCCTGTTAGCCGAGTGAAGAGGGAATACGCGAGAGTACAGCGTCTGTCCGAGACCGAGCCGGCAGGAAGGGGCTTTTCCCCCGCAATGGCTTTTCCATGTGCTCTTTGAGATGAATGAAGACACATTGTGGAATTAAGGGGAAAAGGGGCTCTGGCTCCCGGCCGCAACTTCAGCTTCCTGCCGCCAAGCAGCTACCGCTCGCAAAGACTGAGACCCTGCACAGTAGCCTAGAAAGATGTGTGCGTTTCTAGTGTGTGACAGAAGGTCAAACAGGTACTTTGTGATAAAACCAGATAGACCTGGACGGTGAAGTCATTTAACCCGATGTACTTTTATTTTTGATCATCACTGATTTACAGGAAGTATTCGTAAGCTTGATATCAACACATGACCGTATTTGTTCCAGTGATATTTTGAAGCATTAAAATTAGAGCTCAAACTTGAAATCCTTGTCTTTTTTTAAAACAGTTTTGAAATCTCTCTATCTGTCTGTCGATCATTCTATCGTTATATCATTGTTATATATCTACAGTTGTGTCTATCTATCGTTTTATCTATCATTCTATCTTTATGTATCTACAGTTCTGTCATTCTGTCTATCGTTCTGTCTATCTGTCTATTTATTTATCATTCTATCTATCGTTATATCATTCTGTCTATCGTTTTGTCCTTCTGTCTGTCGTTCTATCTGTTGTTTTATCCTTCTGTTTGTCGTTCGGTCATTCTATCTATCGTTTTATCATTCTGTCTATCGTTCTGTCATTCTAGCATTATGTATCTATGGTTCTGTCGTTATCTGTCTATCGTCCTGTCTGTCGTTCTATAGTTTTGTCTATCATTCTGTCGTTTTATATCTGTCATTCTGTTGTTCTGTTTATCTGTCTGTTTATCTATCGTTCTATCATTATATCGTTCTGTCTATCATTCTATCCTTCTGTCTGTCGTTCTGTCTGTCGTTTTATCATTCTATCGTTCTGTCGTTTTATCGTTCTATTGTTCTATCATTCTGTCGTTCTGTCATTCTGTCTATTGTTGTATCATTCTATCTATCGTTGTATCGTTCTACCTATTATTGTATCGTTCTGTCTATTCTATTATTCCAGCATTATGTATCTACGGTTCTGTCATCCTGTCTGTCGTTCTGTCGCTCTGTCGTTCTGTTTATTGCTCTATAGTTTTGTCTGTCGTTCTATCATTCTGTCTATCATTGTGTCACTCTATATATCATTGTATCGTTCTGTCATTCTGTCTAGTCTGTCGTTCTGTTCTATCTATTGTTTTATCGTTCTGTCTGTCGTTCTATCATTCTGTCATTGTATTTACAGTTCTGTCATTCTATATCTATCTGTATCATTCTATCTATCGATCGTTCTACTATCTATCGTTCTATTTATCATTCTATCTATGTATCCATCTATCTATCTGTCTGTCTGTCTATTTTTCTTTCTCTCTATTGTTCTATCCATCTGTGCGTTCTGTCGTTCATTCTATCGTTCTATCCTTCTGTCATTCTTTCTATCTATCTATCGATCGTTCTATCTATCGTTCTATTTATCATTCTGTCTATGCGTTCATCTATCTATCTATCTGTTTGTCTGTCTATCGTTCTTTCATTCTCTCTATTGTTCTATCTGTCTGTGCGTTCTGTCGTTCTTTCTATCGGTCTATCATTCTATCGTTCTATCCTTCTGTCATTCTTTCTGTCTGTCTATCTATCTATCTGTCTAAAATGAGTTATGTGAATAACTGAGTTTTAGTTCTACATTTCAAATTGCAGTTCTTAATCCAGTTTGCAGCTTTTTAAATTGGAATTTAAGTGGTTCTCAGGTAAATTCGGAATGAGACACAACCCTGGTTTTGCATGTTTTCATAGTGTTACATTTGCCTTTTCAAAAAGTCAGTTTGCACCTAGAGGGCGCTGTTTCTGCTGTCTGCTCGGCAGGCACACAGCTGAAATCTTATTTCCAGCGTGCGGTAAGCCATGGATGAGTGATTCTCTTTTGAGGTTTTTCAGAACGGCCCTCTCTCTGGGCTCTAACGTAAAGCTCTAGTGACAGGTAGCGGATCGAGGTCACGTCTGCTAATCACATCGACTGACTGATTCCAGATTCCGGTCCAGTGACCCACTGAGGAGCTGTCATGAGCGGAGGAAACTTTACATCCTTTGCAGTCTTGGCACGTTCCAAAACTTTCGCTGACCTCAGTGGTTGCATGGCAACTGTTTTGTTTTAATTGGGAGGTTTTATTTAGGGCTGGATATTTGCATATGTGGTTGGCTTTATAATGCGAGACGCTTGCTGTAGCTAAAGGACACGGGTGAGCATTTGATGGATCTAGTTAGCGATTTCCTCCGGTCCCAAATGATGTCAGAGTAATTACACGTTGAGGAGGTTTTGCGGTGTAGAGAGTTTCTTCAGGTGGTCAAATCTCACTCAGGAAGGTAAGGGCTGGCTTTGTCATTTCCACCCAGAGATTTAAGAAAGATTTCGGCCCACGCCGTCTGAAGAAAAGAGCCCTGTTTGCTTTCCCGCACAAAGTAAAACAAACACAACCTGTAATGCCGACTGGTCAGGTGTCCAGATTGCTCCAGAGTTAAGAGGGAACCCAGCCTCCCCCTCCGGGGATCTGTGCCACCCACTCCTCGGAAATATGAAATCTGTCGAAATCGAGACGTGGCGCACATGTCTCAAGGTGAATTTTATTTGCGTTGCTCTCTAAATTTTGGTAATCCCAAAGTTTAATTTCATGATTGGGCCATTTCCAAACGCCGGACTGATGAGTTCCAGATGGGATCTCAAATGATTGCGGTCAATCTGATGGCAGGGGAAAAAGCTTGAATTTTAGCAGTTCTGGCCTCTTAGAGGATAATTTAGGGAAGAAACTAAAGCTGCATGATTTGGGGGGAAAAAATCTAAACTCAATTTTTCTGATAAAAGTTGCAATTGCAATTTAAAATGCATTTAAAAAAATGTTTGAAGGGCTGCACAATTTGGCCAAAATTATGTAATCATCAGTCAGTATGGCATAAAAAAATAATAATTATACAATAACAATTTCAAACTGTAAAGAAAATGAAAACCTTTATTTTGGCCCTTAAATCTTCTCTTTGGTCAATAAGTGCTTTTCATTACATGTTTGGGAAGGTGGTTAGCATATATTGAGTTCCCAAGTGCGCATTGAGGTGACCCAAACTCAGAAAGGATGCAGAGATGAAGCTTGTGTGGAGCAACAAACAGAGACACTGCAAACAATGGTGGATCATGAGCTGCTCATGTTTGAATGAACACAGTGCCGCGCTTCACACTTTAACGCGTAGCGCCTACATTTATGCAAATAAAATTCAGTCTTATTGCGATTTCAGTTTTATTTCAATTAATCATGCAGCCCTAGAAGAGACCCCTTCTTCCTTACCAGGCTTGGTAACCTTTCCATGTACAGCTGGATCTATAAGCATGATTATGACCCAGTGCTCCTGAGCTGGGGGAAATGGTCTACCTTTTCCAATATTATTTTCTTTCCCTTTGTCTTTCCATTGGATGTTGGATGGGCACTGAAAGGTTTCAAGACTCTCGGCGGAGGAAGAGATTTTCATTACTGGCCATCATTACCGCTTTCCCGATGTCTCTGAATACGTATGTGTTCCGCTCGGCTCGTATGAACATTTGGAGAGCAGTGACCGTCCACAGAGCACCAAGATTGAAATGGTTGAAAAGCTCCTGGATACCCAAAGCTAATCAAAGCCGTCAACGCGCTTCTCTTGGACGACGTTTCTTTCACAAAGTTCAGCATCCCAAGCGGACGTTGTGGAAGGTCCTGGCTCTCTGTTCAAGCAGCAAATTCACATCAATTTATGAAACAGGAACCAGGGGGGTCGTATCCATTCACCCTTGGCAGCCTAGCACCAGTTGAGGCCTGAACTCACCTCCAACTTTGACCCTCAGTGTTCCGCACCTCTCACTGCTTCGAAGTCACAGTCTGCTTGCCAAGTGAAAAGAGCATGCTTGGTCAATATCCCATCATTCACTTTCTTTGCATTCTTACTACCAAACCAGCTTGTAAAATGAACTCGCATATCAAAAAGGCTACCTAAGACTGCAAACCTGGACATGTGAAATAATAGTCCAAAAAATCTAGTGTTTTGAAATGAAACTGTTTAATGAACCGTTAGACACAATATTAAAAAAAGGTTTGCATACATTACCAGAAGTTTTTGAACAGTAAGATTTTAAATGTTTTTTGAAGTCTCATTAAGCCTGCATTTATTTGATCCAAAGTACTGCAAAAACAGTAAAATTTTAAAATACTTTTGCAATTTAAAATAACTTTTTTTTTTTTTTCTTAATATATTTTAAAATATAGTTTATTCCTGAGATTTCAGAGCTGAATTTTTAGCATCATTCCTCTGGTCACATTATCCTTCAGAAATCATTCTAATATTCTGATTTGCTGCTCCAAACACAATAATAATTATTATTATTATTATTATTATTATTATTATTATTATTATTATTATTATTATTATGGTTGAAAACCGTAGATTTTTTTCACGTTTCTTTGATGAACCAAAAGTTCAGAAAAACAGCATTAATCTGAAATAGAATTCTTTTTATTATATTTATCATCACTTTTGATCAATTTTACTAAATAAAAGTATTAATTTCTATAATTTCTTTCCCCCCAAAAAAATACTGACTCCAAGCTTTTGAATGGTATTGATGATGATGATGAAGATGATGATAATAATAATAATAATAATAATAATAATAAATGTTTCTTGAACAGCAAATCAGCATATTAGAACAATTTCTGAAGGATCATGTTACTGGAGTAATGATGCAGAAAATTTTGCTTTAATCGCAGGAATAAATTACTTTTTAAAACGTATTCAAATAGAAATCATTCATTTTAAATTGTAAAAATATTTCACAAAAATACTGCTTTTGCTGTATTTTGCATCAAATAAATGCAAAAAAAAAAAAATTATTTAAAAAAAAAAAACATTAAAATCTCACTGTTCAAAAACTTGTGACTGGCAGTGTATGTGTCTTTTGTTGAGTATCATATGAGGGATTAGGCTTTTTTATGGGCTTTTTATGGCTCATGGTATGAACATAATATGGAGAAAGATGTTGCGTACCTCCATATTTTATTCTAGGAACAAAAAACATTTCAGTTTTATTCTGAGGCCCAAACTTACTAAAAATATGCAATTTGATATAGATGGTGGTGTTTGTATGGCCAAAAAGTAAGATGAAATTCTAATAGCTTGAGATCAATGAGATCTAATAATATAGCACATAAAGTATACATAAAGACTACTTGCATAAAGTGCATGCAAATATTAGTTTTCACACAATGTCTCACAATATATCTTAGTGTTTAAGTGCTTAGATTTATGCTCAAATCTCTGTAGTTTCAAAATATATAATGCAATGCAATGATTATTGCCAATAATCGTTCCTCAGAAGCCGTGGGTATCAGGTTAGATGCTCATGTTTAACATGATATTTCTATAAAAAAAAAATAAATAAATAAATAAAAAAAAAAGGTGACCTTGGACCACAAAACCAGTCGTAAGGGTCAATTTTTAATAAGCTTTATAAATAAGCTTTCCATTTCCATTTGGCTGCGATAATAGAAGCAGCTAATAGAAAATCTGAGGGTGCAAAAAAATCTAAATATTAAAAAAATCGCCTTTAAAGTTGTCCAAATGAAGTTCTTAGCCATACATATTACTAATCAAAAATTAAGTTTTGATATATTTATGGTAGTAAATTTCTTTCCTTAATATCCTGGTGATTTTTGGCATAAAAGAAAAGTGTACAATTTTGACCCATACAATGTATTTTTGGCTATTGCTACAAATATACCCGTGCTACTTGTGACTGGTTTTGTGGTCCGGGGTCATGTATATGGATAATCAAGTAAACTTAAGTTGATTCGGTCCAATAAGTGTTCATCTTGAAATACTGCTAACAATATACAATTATTTGTAAGTTTACTTTGTAAACTTATAGTTAGAATGGTGCTAATTGATTAAAAAGTATGAACTTTGAACTGACAGATGGCATGTATTTAGTTGTGTACAACAGCTTTTTCAGCAAAGGTTTGATCATGTTGAGTATCAAATATGATCTAGTAGGCTTTAAATGGATAAAACCTAGAAGTTTCTAGGCACAATTTCAATAAAAACTTCCTTTGTGGAAGTCAGTGTATATGTGAAATGTGTAAGAAGCACAGTACACCATAGACCTTTGACCTTTTCCAGTATCTGTACCTTGCTGGCCCGAGGTGTTTTCATGCACCCTAGTTGTATTCTGTTCTGGAGTTCATGTTAAAAGCACCACTGGCGTCTGTTGTTCGTGTAGTTTCTATGCTTCTCTTTGTCTTTCCCCCCAGCACGCCATTCGTTTGAGTGTTTCAGGGAAGAGAATGATTAATATGTTTTTTGCTTCGGCAGACACGGGCATGGATTTTTACGAAAACGTCTGCGCTATTAAAACACAAAGAGCGGTTTTGTTCTCCCGGATCCATTGGATCGAGCCGCTCTTTAGATTTATCAAATTAGACTCAAGTGAATGTGGGTGGTGTTCTGTTGCACATGCAGCAAGGTAAAGGGGGGGATTTAAGGGCTGTATCCCACCGGGAGCCATTGGTCCCCACACAGACCTCACACCCACGCCGTACCTTCCAGATCACAGTCAGGCCAATAATTCCTCCCTCTGGCAGGAGTCAAGCAAACGTGTAAGCTATTTGGAGCTGTAAACCGAACGAATGTATTCCTGTGTGCATTTCAGAGGGGAGAAGCTGCTCAAGGAGAGGATTGCGCAGTATCTTAGGTTTTATCCTATTTCTATTGATCGATTTACTGTTATTTATATTTTATTAAGTTTAATTATTAACTAAACTTAAGTTTAGTTATTTTTTACCCATGGGTCACTTGCTTTTACCAAAAAAAAGCAAGAATTTTGCAAAAAGTCATGACAACTTCTAATGAAATGATAGTTAGAGGAACTTACTTGTATCATAAACACACTTTTAAACTAAAAAAACACAATACTTAACTTCAGGATTAATGTGCAAAGCATGCTGGAAGCTAGAAATGCAGTGCAGGGCTCTACGCTTACTTTTCTACTTAAAAAAATTTAGGAGCACAGTCAAAATGTAAGAAGCACCTTCTAATCAATAATCAAGAAATCTGATCAAAAATTAGCCTCCTTATTACAAGGTGATGTTGGACTCCTTAAAATGATTTACAGGGGAATTTTGTTTTTACCTTTGTAATGGCATTTTTCTAACTTTATTAAAAGGTTTTAATCTTTAATGTCAATTTTTTTTTTAAATTATATATTTTTTAAGCTTTTTAAAATTTCTAATTAAAACAACAGAATAAGAATAAGTTAACAATCAAATGAAATCAGTATTAACAAAATTAATTTGTACTACAGAGGTGGCACAAAAGAACTCAAATGTGGCTTGTAGGTGTATTTTCATATGTTTAATAAGGCTCAGTGTTGTCATGAGTGCAGTCAAATTCATAAATTCATGTTGAGATTAATGTTTTAAATATAAAATTGTGAATACAGAAATATTAAATGATTTAAATAACTGAAAAAGATACTTTAAAAATGAAACTAAATTAGCCAGTAGGTGGCGGCAAGTCACTGATTTAATTACTGAATCGTTCATTCATTTGATTCGTTCGAACGGCTGATTCATTCAGGAATAAAGCAAGTGACTGTCTTTATGAATGGGAAATTGAATCATTGACTCGCTAGATTTGTTTAAAAACGCACGTTCGTTTATAAACGAAACACCGCTGTGTTTGAATGGAGATGCGCAGCGGCTCCGTTGTGACTTGTTTCAGACTTCTTTTGATGACGAAATAGAGCAAAATCAGGCAATAGTGTTATAGTCCGACAATGTAAGTTAATATTAAATTCTTGTTTATTTAACTGTTGTATTAAATCAATATCTCATTTAGTCACTCATCTTAGTTCATCACAATCTCACAAAGTTCCATTATAATTAACAAGACTCACCACACAATGAACCTCTTATTTACACTCTCTCTACACTTTGTTTATTAAAGGATTGGTAAGATATGTCTGTGATACAGTACTCAATGCAAAAACACGTAGAAATCTTTGAAGCTCCTTTCAGCGCAAACACGTATGCTGATCGGGTCAGTCGCACCGGCACTCCTAAATATTTTTTCATAGTCGCACAGAGTAGTTTTCAGTCACATTTGCGAGCCCTGTTTTTAATGTTAAATTTTATTATATTGGTGGTGTTTTTGTAGTACAAATTTTTTATTATGCAATTTTTTGAGGAGGCACTGCCTTCCTTGCCACTTGGAGGAAACTCCTCCGGAAGGCCTAGCTACCTGAAGTTGTTACTGCCACTGTGGTACGAGAATACCAGTTAAGTATTTGCAAATGCACCACTTGCGTGGAGTACGCTTCTGGCCACAGTGAGTTGTCAGAGAATAGATGAAAATGATATCGATCAGCAAACGCTCAGCACTCGTCCGGGCTGTTGTCCAAAGACCCCGCGATGGATTGAAAAGTCTCGGTTGCCTTCTAAGGATGAAGTGATTTCCAAACCGTTCCTGTCTGAGGACACAAAGGTCTTCTTTCAGCCCAGCGCGCTCCGCTGAAATCAATAGGCTGATAAAATTGACAGATCGCCGGTAAATTATGTGGAATCTTGGCCTGACACGCCGCTGTCAGCAGGAAATTTCTTTTTAATAGTCTATTTAAGGAGAAGCAGGGATGTGTTTTTCTTAGTCAGGGGGGAATGTTGATCCAGAGGGCCGGGGGTGGGGGGTCAGACGGGGAGGAGGCGCTCGGGTAAATCGCGTGCCGGTCAGACAGAGCAAACGGGACCCCAGGCTGCGGACTCTTGCAGGTGTGTGGAGGTGGGGGGTAGGCGTTGGAAATCTGGCTTTTTTTTTTTCTTCGAGAGCAGCCAAAGTAGCCACCTGTCGTTCCACAGTTTTTAGGACTTCCTTTTCATCCGGTCTTCAGCACAACTCCCAGTTGGGCCAGCATGCATCCTGCCAGAAGGCCTGATTGAAACCAACTGCCAGCGGGGGCTGCCTCGGGAACTCCAGGCGAGGACGTGAATGGAGATACGGAGAACGGCGTGTGCTGACTGTTTACCTCAGATACAGGAAGGAGATGAGCTAGACTTAAAATCCCACAACTACGACTCCATTCCAAAACCTAGTTAGCTCCCTATTGTGTGCTTCCTACACCCGGACAGTATCCAAAATGACACATCATAAGTGATTGATTTGGAGCGCTCGATGTAGGCAGCAACCTTTTGTTTCATACAAATAGTGACTCGCACAAAACAAACGTTGAATCAAAATACTTCTTTGTAAAGTTACTTTTTGTAGTGTTTATTCAGTGCTTTACTCAGCCAGAATTTGTGCAGTTAATTTGCGATTAATTGCGTTAATTAATCACGTCTTGTAATTAGTTAGAATAAGATTTTTAATCACTTTACAGACCTATTTGTGGAAAGGAGTTCAGTCAGAAGTTAGAAGCTCATGTACAGTTATAAGGCCTGAGGAGACTCATGTGAAATCATACAGGAGAGAAGCCAGTCAGTTGAGTTTGTGGCAAAACCTTTTACAGTGCTTGAATATTGCTCTGTCTTTTACTGCATATGATGAATCATGCTTAGCAGAACTGAAATGACATTCATTACAAGGTGATTTGTCAAAGGGTGTATCTGCAAAAATTGATTATCGTGCATCACCAGTTAAAACATTTCAAAATGCATCTGCATTATTTTTCCCTTCACAAACAAACGTAATCCACTGCATCTTCAGCGGCTTAGATTTCGGGAGTAAATGACAACCACCATGTTCATTATTACATCTAGCAACACAACACCTCAATCACTCGATCGGAGATATTCTTGTCTAACTTGCATCCCTTCTCCAGCATCGAAACAGTGGAGGTCGGACTGTTACAGCTATTGTAGGACGGGTCTGAGGTAAGACGCTCGTGTCAATCAACTATCGTGGGAGCGGCCCCTGTCGGTGGTCATTTTTCAAAAAAAAAAAATAATAATAATACATAAATAATATATACAGACATACATACATATACAAATATATAACATATATACAGGTGTAGAGTGTGTGTGTATATATGTATATAATGCTGGTCTTGCACTAGCTCTGCCATGCGCGTATACGCTTTATGAAAATGATGCCGATATACCTTGCCGATAAAGAGGAATAACTCGCATGTGCTCAGGGTGTGCTTGCGATAAGATCACATCAGCAGTGTGGTCATTCCTGAAGCAAACTTTTGAAGCGTGAAACTTCTGAAGCTTGATTAGATTCACTGTTTTGGATTGCTGCATTAAATTCGCTGCCTCTCTTTTCTCTGTGGAGCGAGGAGCTATGCTCGGAGAGATTGTTTACTTTAGCTGCATTTAGCGCGTTTAGCCGTGAAACCTGCTAACTAGCACGTTATTAGGAAAGGTGATTGCAGAGATTCATTTAAAAAAAAAAAAAACTTATACACACACTTCTGCTGTAGGTGAAGCTGGATCACAAATGATTTACGTGACACATTTATGTAGATCGGGAGGCGCATTACCTTCACAAATGTAATCCACTGCATCTTCAGTGTCTCAGATGTCAGGAGTAAATGACGACCACTAATTTCATTATTACATCCAGCAACAACACCTCAATCTGAGATATTCTTGTCTAACTTGCATGTGTGAAGCCACACCGACAGGCATCTGAGAATGGATCAATTTGAAAAAAGGGATATTATTTTTACAGATTAATTAAAAACCACTGTATGGATTTTTATCATTATAGGGTAGATTTGTACATACACTGCTAATACACATTAATGTTCAAACAACATGTAAAAGTGAACTTTACATCCA
>JAHKKF010496369.1:0-26348 GCA_019740295.1 Labeo calbasu | reverse complement strand
TATATATGTACATATATATATATATATATATATATATATACACACACACATGTATATTTAAAAATAAATTTAAATGTATATTTATACTTGTATATAATTTAGATTACATATAAATATTTTATATAAAAATCTAAAATATTTTTTCTTAATATATACATGTATGTGTGGGTATTTATACACATAATATAGACAGTATATTTAATTTATATATACACTGTAAACATAATCTTTTATTGTGGATGCGATTAATTGCGATTAACTGTTTGACAGCCATAATAAACTCACAATTTTGACTTTTATCTCACAATTCGGACTTTTTCCCTCATTATTGTGTTTTTTTCCTCGCAATTTCATGTTTATATCATGCAATGCCGAGAAAAAAAAAAATCAGAACTGCGAGAGAGTTTATATCTTGCAATTCTGAGAAGTCAGAGTTTATAATCACACAATTCTAAGAAAAAACTTCAGAGCTGTGAGACTGTGAGAAGTTGCAATTACCTTTTTTTTTTAATTCTGTGGCAGAAACAGGCTTCCATAGCTTTTATTGTGTAAACATTTTTTTTTAAACACAAAATTTGTTTACCTCTTAACAGTGTAGAATTTTAGTTTAAACCCAAACCTCACTGTTGAAAAGAGAGAGAAAGAGAGGATTAACAGCTCGCATTTCTCCTTACAGCACAGGTCAATACACCTCCTTTGGATTCACAACATGTTAAGGTCACGAGGGAGCGCAGATAAGCATATAGATTATTGTTAAATAGGAAATGCCAATACAAGGCCATGCCAAGCCATGCTGTTTTCTTTTAATGATCCTCTTTGAGATCCTAAAGGGCCGATAAATGACTGGTGATGGGTGGCTAATCCTGTCCATAGTAAACACTCCAGCTTGGCCAAGTCTTATGCTCATCTCTTTTTATCCAGGTATCATAATTTATTGATAGAAAAACTTGCATCCGCTTTCCATAAGCCATCTGTAAATTGGAAGTCTGCCTCTCATAAAACGATCTGTTGATACAAATATGTATTGCATTCTGTGCTGCGCATTCATGCGTTACATAAGGGAGTTTTACTCCCTGAACTTCATTCGAAATACTGATGTAATGATTAGTCTTTATGCCATATGGATTTCTTATGGCACATTACAAATACTCATACGTGCAACAGAAGTTTAAAAGTAGAAGCAGGTTAAAGTATCCGTTTAAAGCCAGAAGTGCTTTAAATGATACATAATTTAATACTTTCCTCTAATCTAGACTGATCACATTGATTCAGATTTCTCGATATGTATTCATGGCACGTTTATATAATCGCACTGGGTTGTAAAATGATTTACGTAATCATGATCACTGAGGGGTATTCTGATAGAATATCCCAATGGAATATCCCTCTTGGCAGAAGGCTGGAGGTGGAACTTTAAGTTCAAGCAATTTTCAGAGGCAAACTATCCATCACAGTTCATGTCTTTGGAAAAGCAAAACTAGGCAATGCCGTCCAAAACCCTGAAAATCAATTATTCTGCAAATATGCGCCAAGACGGTCTTTGGCACATCAAGATCAAGGACATAAATATGTTGATTATGTTCTTTAAACAAAGATTAAAAATTCATCCCACACACCAAAAAAATCATTTAACACCAGAAAAAGATGTCCACTAATATTCCTAAATAAATAAATAAATAAAGCAAAAAATTGTGCTTTACCATATTTTAAATTAAAATATAGAACTGATATTATTAATTAGAAAAAAAAAAAAAAAAACAGGTCAGGCTATATGTTAATTTTTTATTGGAGCAAGTTGTCACACACATTGTAAATTTATACAAAACAATAGTTTAAAATTTTCCTGTTACATCTCCAATTTTTGATTTTCCATAAATTATTTTTAATAATTTTCTATTATTTCATAATTGTTAAAATGTTCCAATTTGCTACATATTGTACAATTGTCTGTTTGACGGTGGTTTCCGTTGTGACAACATGCCCCACTGAGCCATAACAGTGTAAATGTCCAATAGCTTTTTGTAGCAAAAAAATAAATAAAATAGAAAATAAATCTAAAATAAAATTCAGTGTCAATGTTGGTGCTAACTAAATCTCAGCACCTTAATTACTGACTTTTACAGAGGTTTCAAAACAACACACTAAATTTCTGCTAAAATGAAGTGAAAACTCTCCGAGAGGCAATGAGTGAAAAGAGGAAGCGAGGTTTGTGGCTTGATGGTGCCTCCAGAGTCATAAACACTCAAGGCTGTCGGCCTTACACAGAGATGAATGCAGTCAGGTCCACTTCACTAATGAAAGAAGCCATGACTATTCTTGAATGAAATATAAACGCGCATACACACACGCACAACATCTGCACACATGTACACACCCCACACAAAGACACACATAAACACCAGAAGCTATCAAATTAATTTCTGAAGCGGTGCCGTTTAAATCTGAATCCCTTCTGCAGCCCTGACCTGCTGCCAATGTATATTTAATCAAGATGAATGACCTTTTTTGCAGTCTTTGTGTTTTCTGCAACCCGACCAATGAAATACACGGCCTACGCTTTAAGTGATTGCTTCTGGAAGGCTAGGGAGCGGATTCATTCATTTCAGGACATTGAAATGTTTCCACAAACATGGATACACTGTCGTGGTAAGAAGATTATCGCAGTAACCCTTTGAACCATGATGTAAAGAAGGTTAGAACACGTCTAAAGAATCTTCTGTCTGCCATCTTTCAAACCACCCCCAAGTTTAAAGAAAGCATTTAAAGACATAGAACAACATCAGAATATAGCCGGGTGTCTATGCATTATGTCACTTGTTTACTTGTTTATGTAAGGATAAATGGACCCTACTCCTCAGCTAAGCGTCAGGGTTGTGATGACTCTGTCTGGGTTTATTTTGCGATAATGACTGGGCAACAGCACATTATCCAGCATTATTACAGTACATAGCTACTATAGCTAAATACTGAAAAGGCACAAAACAATCTTTCTAGCAACACAACGGATACACTAAAAAGTCATTTTTTCTACAGCTGATATCTAAGATACAAGATGGCGTCTGCTGCGTATGTAATAAGTAGCGCCAGTTCAACAAAGTCATAACTACAAGTGGTAAATTCTGCACTTTCTTTAAGCCTAGAATGTTCAAGTTGGAAAAGTGTCACTGAGAAAATATGGTGGATGCAGTTTGACCCGTCACAAAAATCTGCCCTCCTTAGTTAAACAATGCCGCTCTCAAACTACACATCATGTTCTCACACAGTGAATAATCCATCGCGGAGCAAATTGGAAACTGACAACACGGCAACAGGTAAGACAGAGCAGGTTACTTCTGGTATGAAACAAGGTCTCAGCTTTAAAATGTCATCAACATGTGAACCGATTGTCTTTTCTTCTTTACTCAAACCATGAAACAAGCAACCGCGGAAAGACATCAATACACAAATTTTCAAGTTTAAGTCACTGAAGTTAATCTATTCTCCTGTCTGATTTGTTTGTCGGTGTTATGATTGGTCAGACTGCCTGTCAGTCAAGCTGTTTGGGAGGGATCAATTGAGGCAGAATCTGTACTGATGGTAAATTTACTTAAATATATATATATATTTTCCATTTACAATAAAACTAGCTAAGTTGCACATACCAAACACACTAGTACTAAACAAGAATGTATGTTAGAATACATAACAATTAAATGTACATTGATTTAGCTTCAAAAATTTAATAAAAATATCTTACTCTGGCTTATTATAGTTAATTAAAACCATCAAAACGTTGTTACTTGAAATAAATATTAACTGAAATAAAATACAAATACAAAAACAAACTAAAAACTACAATTTAATAAGGAAAACAGCAAAAACTATATATTTACATATTTTAAAACAACAGACAATAATAAAAATGACAAAATACTACTACTACTAAAACTTTAACTAAAAGTAACATTAAGCAGAAAATACGAAAGAAAAAATCTAATTCAAAATACTAAAAAAAAAAAAACCCCAAACAAACAAAAAAAAAAATCTCCCACAATTCCTAACTTGTAAATGCCTCCACCGTGTTGCCAGTTCCAATTATTATATGCATCTTTGGACTTGTCTTTTCCACTTAATTTGATGCTTTAAAAAGTTAATAAGGTGGAAAGTTGCGGTTTAGGGTTAGTGATATCTTTATCTTATTTACTAAAGATTTTAACAATTTTTATTTTCTTTTTCTATTCATTTTTCTGTTTCCATAGCAATACCTGGCAACACTGCATTGCCAACACTTAAAATAACAGTAATCAAAAAAGCCCACAGACAGGTTATTGCTGGCATTCAGAGTAAGGCATATGCAAAAAAAAAAAAAAAAAAAAAACACCACAATATTATCTGTCAGAAATATGATCAACTCTAAAAACAGTAGCATTTTAACACTAGCACACAGATTCGTAAGTTGTGAGAATGAAATGAAATATGAAAATACAAGCCATGAAGAAGTATATGCTGTTTCATTTAGTATAATAATTACATTTTCACAAAATCATGCTAAAAACATTCATAAGAGTACTAGACAAAGTTATCATCTATATAGCAATGGTTATTAATGAAACCTATAACAGCAACATGGTTGCATGAATAATAAACAGCTGATAAAATTATCCACTTCTAACCTATAGTGAAGTATTTACATATGAAGAGTTTATTTGCAAAAACAGATAACTCCATTTTTTTTATTTAAAAAAAAAATCATGTTTTTATTATGTTACCATGCATTTATTGTGTTTTATTGTGTTAGTTAGCTGTATTTTTTTTTGTTATTTTACTTTATATCAACATAACTGTAGTGTGATTAAGATTAATTGGAATGCACAATGAAAAAACATGAGAATCATTAGAATCAAGTATTTCAGTGCATAAACAATAGCATACGGCACACCTCTTGCAATTCTCTATGCATCTACCCATCCATTCTAAAGATATTCCAGTCACATCCTATGCTCTGTAGGGAAAACAAGAGGGACATGACCAGATCCCTCAACCAAGACATAGACTCTTGTATGGACTCCTATGCACTTCCTATAGTTTCCTAATGCTTAATACAACGTAATTTCACAACAAGTCAAACAGATTACTCATATGCATATAATAAAAATGTAGGAGGGAGTTCGTGTGACATCTTTACACATAGCCTTTTTCTACTGTCCACATTCAATTGTGCTCCACGGAGTCAAAGGAGGAGATAAGGGTCGGTCTTTCAAAGCTGTATCCATGTAGGAGTACAAAAAGGTGACAACCCAAAGGAAAATATGTGGCAGGAATACATAACCATACTCGAAGAGAATAAAAAAAGACAAATAAGTGGCAATGTGAACATAGAAAAGATGTCAGGCTGACATTAAAACATTTATTCATATTTCAAGTGGCCTCTCTCTCTCTCACACACACACATACACACACACCTCCCATTACTTGCATACAGGGTCAGGCAATAAATTGTTGACCAACTGTATAATGCATCAATGTCTGACTTGAAATGGTCAAAGAGATCAAGTTGGCTCTCTCTGGAATAAAGAATAACCTGCTTTCTTCTGCAACCGTGTTGCCATTAACATTTGAAAAGGGCACACAGAAAGAATAAAACACTAAAAAAAGAGAGGAAAAGAACGGATGCAACCGAGGTCACGGCAGTGATTTAAGAGCCACGTACACTTTCATGCTGCTAAAATTACATGGCAGAGGCTTTTTTATTTTGCACTATGATGTCAAATAGATGAGACATAAACAGACGCCCTCTAAAACCTCCTCACCTCAACAAGGTAACATTCTAAAATAATATAGACATTCACACCCAACAAATCTGAGGTTTAGTGCCGTTCTAGGAAATTCTGAATACATGTGAACGCATTAAGAAAAATGTATGAATTTTACTGCTTTACATAAACCAAGTGGTATCTGTAAACATGTGATGCTAGAGCTTTTTTCAGAGCATTTTTTAATATGATTTATTTTTGTTCTGTAAATTTTATATTTATTGCTTGAAAAGTGTGCTGTTATGTAAGTATGAAACATATGGCATTCATGTTTTAAAACGTACGGGAACACAAATAGAATAAAATTAAATTAGATTAAACTTAAAAATAAGCCATTATATAACCTACACAGTCTTTGAAAACATCTCTTGTAATTGTTTATGATCTAGAGGTGTTTTAATTTGGCCTTGCCGTACAATTAAAAGCATTTGTTCTCCGACTGCTGTGGAAAGTCATTGTAAGTGCTTTCCAAATCATCACTGTATAATTATGCTTTCCCTTTGCTTATGCAACATGAGTTTTTGTCATCTTCTTTCTTCCAGATATTCCCAGCAGGATAATATTGTTTGAGCAATTAAAGGAACCCCTGATGTAATCAGAGAGCTTGATACCAATCTTTGATCATAAAAATGAAGATGGAGGTTGAAGGAAGCTGATGGAATTGGGAAATAATCCCAGTAACATTGCTTGTAAATGGCTTACTAAAAAAAAAAAAAAAAAGGTGGGAAATATATCAATTGTGAATTGTGAGTCGCTTCTGCCCCCCTGTGGTCATATCTTGCATTGATTTATTAACTTAAAATGATTTATTTTGCATTAAAAATGTTTTTTTTAAGAATAAACATACCTCAGATAATCTATATTCAGACATATAAGAAAAAAAAACATTGTTAGTTTAGTAACTAAAGACTGCACAAACAGTATTTCAGTAATGCACTCAACAATATAAATCAATAAAATATAAATAGCTATAATCAACTACGTTTTATAACAACAACTAAACATTTCAATTGCTAGTGTCATTTTTGCTACCTAAAAAAATATATAACAATAAAACAGATCATCTCTAAAAATAAAACTCTGACATTGTGCAGCTATTTTCCTTCCTACATTGTTATCAGATAGAAGCTCATATTTCTAAGATATCAAACCATCAATCAATAAGCCAAAATCCTATCTCTGATGACCTTGCTGTTCCTTCCCCCAGAGCAGACTGATAAATGAGGTACAGATTGTAGAAGTTAAAAAATCAAATATAAGTAATCAATGTATGCATCCAATTGTATTATAAGCCTCCGCAGGAGAACGCTGTAAATAAAGTAGTCTGTAAAGCTAACTTGGCAGCTCCACAAATCTGAGAAAATTCATACCATCTATGAGAAATCCCTTCGCATCTGACTCGCAATGAAAACGTAGACTGAAAAATGAAATGGGTTATGAAAGATGACATGTTCTGTGTGGATACTATCAAAGAAAGAAAACGAATATCAAATTTAGGCAATGCTTTTCTCCTCTGTGAAATTGTTTCTAAAAAAAATTGAGGAAAGACCATACGGCTCCATCACAATGCCAGAGATAATGATGCCTTTAACAATGGCCTACAGAAATACAGAAAAAAAAAAGAAAAACATATTTTAACAGTCATCCTCAAGTCACAAGAAGGATGTTCATGGGCTAGGTAAACTTTCAAACCGCTATTAGATTTTAATAGGCGGTGTATTTTTATGTATGTTTTTTTTTTGTTGTTGTTGTTGTGTTTTGTTTTGTTTTTCATCCAAATTGACCACACTTACACATAATTCCAATATTTGGTGGTAAGCCATCATCTGACATCAAGGATTCTTTACTATACATTTTCTCTTCTGACCAATTTTAATAAAAAAAGCTCAAAAGCTTATTTTGTGAGCCCAAAATAAACATTCATCATAGAACAGCATGACTTTTCTGTTTTCTAAACCTCTATAAAACCAACCACAAAACAACACAAACAGTTAGGGATACCAATATGATTAAGTCAACATGCTTTTTAAGCATTTTTTAAATGTATGTATGTTTGCTTTACAGTAAAAAAAAATCAACTAATAGCTCAACACATCGCAGGAATCTATCGCAAATACTTACAGACGCTCAAAATGTTGATTGCTTTCCCAACAAAATGATATCACTTCCTGGAAGACGATGTCTTTTATTAATTAAAGGGATTTTGCACACTAGACTAACTGTTAACTAAAACTAAGACTAAAACGTTAGCTATTTATTTGAAATGTTTGACAAGAGAAACGAAAATGAAAAAATCTAAAATATTTCCTAATAAAAGGTCAGTTTTGTAAGTTTTGTTTTTTGTTAAATTAGTGCACAGCACCGGGAAACATGGCAAAAATACTTAAATATTTTTTTAAAAAAAAAACAAAATTATTCAAGATTTATTGCAAATTAATCTTCACATAAAAAAAACGATTTTTTTAAATCCTTAAAAATAAGTATTGTATTGTTATCTAATAGGCCTAAAATAAAATATGTATCATGTTGATATGAAAATGTAAATGTACAGCATAGCACAGCAAGTATGACTCCTTTCTAAACGCAGGCAATATAATAAAAAATGTATTCGTCTTTCACTAAATTGTTTTTGTGTTTACGCACTGAAAATAAACCACGCCCCTGCATGTGACGCAAGCCACTGTGACTGGAGACGCTTGATGGGGGCGTGGTTATAGGCGTGATTCAGCTCACAGCACCGCCTATTGCGGAACATGCAAGTCAGCTGATAATGTTGCAGGAACGCACGAGTTAGAATGACCAAAAGGAATCAATGTTGTGTGTTTTTGAGTATTTTTCTCTATATCAGTGTTTGTTTAGGCGAAGACTACGATTTGGATGATAGACCTGGATTAGGACGATCGTTTGATGGCATTGGAGGTTTAAGCGGCGGTGGGGTGAGTCTTTTACTTTAGTGCGCTTCCTTTTTGCAGTTTCTGAAGTGCTTAGTGAGTGAAACTGTTTACAGAAAACGCTAACGTCTGCATAACAATAACAAACCGATGTGTTATAAACGTTTTTTTTTACAGGCGACCTCGCGTTTGCTCGTCAATTATGCTGAACCATATCGGAGTCAGATACTGGACTATCTATTCAAGGTGTGTTTGCTTAGATAGGAATGTGATCAGACTGCATATTATGTTAGAAAAAAAATCTATAGTTACATTAAATACTGCAGACTGTATACATGTCAATATGTGTTTAACAGCCTAAGTTTGGAGCCTCATTACAAATCCTGAAGGTTGAAATTGGAGGCGATGCTCAGACCACAGGTGCATAGAGAACTTTCACTTTTAAAACTTATGCGCAGTCATTGTGTGTTTGTATTATCTAAATAACCTATTTAATGTAATCATTTACAGATGGAACTGAGCCCTCACATATGCACTATGAAGATGATGAGAATTATTTTAGAGGATATGAATGGTGGCTTATGAGGGAAGCCAAGAAGAGGAATCCAAATATCACTCTCATAGGTTTAAAAATATTAACATTAAACAAGGCAAACATGCAAAAGTACATACAGTGCTCTTGTACTTGTACAATCCCAAATTGTAATTAGGTTTTCACCTTTAATAATTCATTTTTTAACAGGTCTACCATGGGGTTTTCCAGGATGGGTTGGAAATGGTGAAAACTGGCCATATGATTTCCCTGATATCACTGTCTCTTATGTGGTGTCATGGATTCTAGGAGCCAAGCAATACCATGATTTGGATATTGATTATGTTGGGGTGAATGAATCTCATCTATTCCAATAGACTTTCAGTTTTTCTGTGGCCATATTCCTCAATAAACTGAACTGATCTGTTTTGTTTTCTCCACAGATATGGAATGAAAGGACGTTTGACAGTAAATACATAAAGGTAAGTACTGTCAGACAATTCTTATATATTTTATATATATGAAGAGTTCAGATGCAAAACCAGCTAAAAGCCATCTCGGTCAAAAATGAGATAATGATACTGAGTGAATGCTCTCGACACATATTATACGTCCATCAAATACGTTTCTTCAAACTCGCTAAAATACCAGCCTCAGCCCAATCAGAAGTACCAGTACTTACATAGAAATGTGTGTGTGTGTATATATATATATATATATATATATATATATATATAAATATATGAGACCCTGGACCATAAAACCAGTCATAAAGGTCCTTTTTTTTAAACTGAGATTCATACATCAACTGAAAGCTGAAAAATTTCAAAAAAATCTAAATATTGAGAGAATCGGCTTTCAAGTTGCCCAAATGAATTTCTTAGCAATGCATATTACTAATCAAAAATTAAGTTTTGATATTTTTTTTACAGTAGAAAATGTAGAAAATATCTTAATGGAACATTATCTTAAAAGAAAAATCTATAATTTTGACGCATACAATGAATTGTTGGTTATTGCTACAAATATACCCATGCTACTTATTACTGGTTTGTGGTCGAGGGTATATTATGTATATATATATATGCTTACTAAGGCTGAATTTATTTGATCCAAAATACAGAGAAAGCATTCATATAAAGAAATATTTTTACCGTTTAAATAACTGCTTTCTATTTGAATATATTTTGAACATATAAAAAAACATTAGAATGATTTCTGAAGGATCATGTAACAGAAAATACTCTTTACTGTCACACGATCCTTCAAAAATCATTTTAATGTTTTTTTTTTTTGTTTTTTTTTTTCCTGCAGCAAATCAGAAAATTAGAATGATTTCTGAAGGATCATGTGACACTGAAAACTGGAGTAATGATGCTAAAAATTCAGCTTTGAAATCACAGGAATAAATTACATTTTAAAATATATTCAAATAGAAACCCGTTATTTTAATTTTTTTGTTGTTTTTGCTTTACTTTGGATTAAATTATAAAAAAAAGATTTAATGTGGGGAAAAAAAGTTTTAACAAAAAAAAAAATTGTCAGAAATGTTTCTTGAGCACCAAATCAGCATATTAGAATTATTTCTGAAGAATCATGTGACACTGAAAACTGGAGTAATGATGCTGAAAATCCAGCTTTGAACAGTAATAAATTCATTTTTCAAATATTACAATAGAAAACATTTAAATTGAAATAATCTTTCACAGTATTACTGTTTGTACTCTGTATTTGATCAAATAAATGCAGCCTAGGTGAGCATAATTCTTCAAAGAACATTTAAAAATTGTACTGACCCTAAATGATGTGTGTTTTATTGTTACGGTGTTGTTTTTGCTTTTCCATTTGACAATTACATCAGTTTATTAGTGCATATACAGCATCTGAATGACCTTGTATTAAAAAATGACTTTGTATAGTTTCTTTCTCTGCTATGTTTGCCAGCTTTTGCGGTATACACTGGATAAAAGTGGTCTGGAGAGAGTTAAAATCATTGCCAGTGATAACTTATGGGAGCCGATCACCTCTGTTGTAAATAATGACAAAGAGCTACAGGATGCTGTTGAAATCTTAGGGTATGATGATTTATTTCCTTATTAAAATGTACGCACCCTGTTTTTAAATATGAATTACACTAGCATGACATGTAAATACGTTTAAAGAGTGGTAATGTAAGATCCTGATTTTGGAATTGTTTAACTAACAGGGTTCATTATCCTGGCACCAAAACTGTGCCTGCAGCCCTGAAGACTGGCAAGAAACTGTGGTCCTCTGAAGACTACAGTACCTTTAATGACAATGTTGGTGGAGGCTGCTGGGCCCGAATTCTCAACCAGAACTACGTCAATGGAAAAATGACAGCGTATGATAACTCTGAATCATGTAGCATTTCTTAGTTTGCAATGCAAACTCTCATACATTAAATTCACGCAGATAACATGATGAGAAAAATGGTTTGTGTTCACATTTAGGACCATATCTTGGAACCTTGTTGCTAGTTATTATGAGGAACTTCCCTTTGGAAGGGATGGACTAATGACTGCAAATGAGCCATGGAGTGGAAATTATGTTGCTGAGTCCCCTATTTGGATGACAGGTATATTATATCATCATGTAAAATCATATAGATAATGTGTGATACGACTATCAAAGTATTTCATTCATAAAATTCTATAAGCTCACACTACTCAGTTTACGGAACCTGGCTGGACGTACCTGCAGACAGTGGGACACTTCACACATGGTGGAAGCTATGTTGCATTGACTGATGGGAAAGGAAGTCTAACAATAATCACTGAAACTATGGTGAGTCTTTTGAAATTGATGTTCTAAATGATGCATGACATGCACAACCATTCAAAAGTTATTTTTTTAATATGTTTTTAAGAATTCAGCATTTATTTGAAGTAGAAATCTTTTGCAGTGTTATAAATGTCTTTACTGTCTCTTTTGATCAACCTAATGTATTCTTGATGAATAAAAGCATTAAAAAAAATCATACTGACCCCAAGCTTTTGAACGGTAGTGTACATATATTCTTCTAATGGTCTTTACTGTGTATGTAAATGCGTTATTTAAACTATTAAACACTGTTTTACTTTTCTGTTTTAGACCCATGATCACTCGGTGTGTATAAGACCTCCTCTGCTTCCCTATAATGTCACTGCCCAGAATTTAACATTCCATCTGAAAGGGACTTTTGTAAGTGTTTTTATGTGGTTTAGATGGGTTTATAATGGATAAAATGACTTGAACTTTACTTAAGTATATGGAATAACTGTTTTTTAACAGGCCTCAATCAGCGAACTGCAGGTGTGGCATTCAAAGTTTGATTTTAAGACAAACAAGACAGTCCTTTTCCAAAATCTCAAGCCTATTAAAGTAAGTATATACATAAAATCAGGAAAGTGAAGGATTTTTTTGTATGATAAAACCTTGTTTATATAAGAAAGCATTTTGATAATGTTCAATAAATTGATTTTTCTGAACTGTGAATGCTGTAGGTAACTAAGGGGTCTTTCAGCATAGAGCTTGATGTTGATGAGATTTATACATTTACTACTGTAACAAACGGTCAGAGAGGGAGTTACCCGGATCCTCCACCTTCTGCTCCCTTTCCTAAATCATACAAAGATGATTTTGATGTCTGTAAGTAGCTTCATTTGTATTTTTTCCCTCCTTTAATAGTTATTCTAATACTTCTCACACACTTTCGTGTGCAAATCTAACAACTTTGGCTTCCTGTCTCCTAGCTGGGACTCCATATTTCTCAGAAGCTCCAAACTTTGCAGATCAGACGGGGGTTTTTGAATATTTCACTAACCTAACGGATCCTGGCCCTCATGTTTCCACTCTGCGACAAGTGGTCACTCAGCGTCCGGTGACCTGGGTTGCAGATGCTGATCAGACAATAAGTGTTATTGGTGATTATAAATGGTAAGTGCAGCAGTGTTCAATACGGTGTGCATATGGCTATTATGTACACTGCCATTCAAAGGTTTGAGGTCAGTTAGAGTTTGTAAAATACTTTTGTTTAGCAAGGATACATTTGATTTATTGAAACACACAGTAAAGATGTTTATAATGTTAAAAAGTTTCTATTTTAAATAAATGCTGATCTTTTGAACTTTCTATTCATCAAAGAATCATGAAAAATGTTATATGGTTTCCATAAAAGTATTATGTAGCACTGTTTTCAATATTGATAATAAGATATGTTTCTAAAGCACAAAATCAGCATATTAGAATGATTTCTCAAGGATCATGTGACACTGAGGACTGGAGTAATGATGCTGAAGAGAAACTTCTGCATTTTTTAACAAATTTACTTCTTTTAAAAACAAAAAAGTTGTACTGATCCAAAACTTTTGAATGAAGTGTACATAAGAAATATATAATATTTTACATAATTTGATGTACTTACAATTATCAGGCATGACTTGATGGTGTCATGTGATGTGTACATGGAGGCTGAGCACACCGGTGGAGTCTTCATTGCTGTCAGAGTGAACAAAGGTGGAGGTGTCGTCCGAAGCACCAGGGGAATCTTTTTCTGGGTGTATGCAGATGGCACCTACAAAATCACAAATGACCTCAGTAAGCATCTGAATAATAAAAGCCTCATTATTTTTTTTTTGCTTCTATTTTCCCTATTGCTATAAGTTCGACTAAGCCAGGTTATATTTACAAACCCTTTCATCGAACAGGTGGAATGACAGTTCTTGCTGAGGGCCAGTCTGGAACTAGAGCATGTGTATGGTACACACTGACCCTTACAGTCAAGGTTTGTTGAATTATATGTAGGAATGTTCCTAAATATATTTATTGCTGAGTTTTCCCTGTATTTTAGGTTAATCTGTTGTGTCTTGAATCTCATTTTGCGACACTGTCAGATTTGTACTTGCGCTGATATGTAATTTATTCTGTTTTCAGGGAAACTATGCGTCAGCAGATCTCAACGGATATCCCCTGTGGAAGAATGCAGTGCTCTGGGAGCCACGAAATGGATGGGCAGCCATAGGCACAAGTTCTTTTGAACTTGCACAGTTTGATAATTTTGCAATAGAGGCCTTAGCATGATATTTTTAGTTTTTGACTGACACTGTAAACAAGCAGACTGGAAACAAGCTTTTTCAAGTTTGACTAATGTAATTATGAAGAGATTTAATGAGTTGTTAATTTTAAATTTTGCATTTACACCCAGGCTGCCTTAATACTAATAATTTAAACCACTTGTGTGATTTCTGAATATTGACAGTGTGAGTTTTCTAAGAACTTTTTGTGTTGTTAATTTAATGTAAATGTATATTTTTGCACATGAATTAAAAAAAAAATCTTGCATTGAGTGTCATTTAAAGTAGGGTGAGCTGTACGAAATTGTAACACTTTTTGGTATATTCATGACGGAGCACTGATATCAGCTTTATACTTCTAGCTTTGTTATGATTATCATACCTCAACCTTCCTAAATATAAATGTATAGCCTGATAGCACATATACATCACAGAGACGTCTATTTGACATCTGCAAGATGTGTTTTTTTTATTGTTTGCTCATCTGCAATGTCTATAGGACATTTGGTAACATTTTCCAATATGGTGTCACTAATATGCATTCATTTATGATTAACTAATGCACAGATAATCATGAGTTAATAACTCATGAAGAACTAAACCGTTTATTAATCAGCAACAAATGAACATTCTATATGATTCATAGATTAAGTAATTGATTACCTGACATTTCAGATGTCAAATAGATGTTTAGAAAATGTCTTTATGATGTTTGCAATTTAAAATGTACACAGCAGATGCTTTCCAGATGAAGGTAT
Source organism: Labeo calbasu (assembly GCA_019740295.1). Classification (NCBI taxonomy): domain Eukaryota; kingdom Metazoa; phylum Chordata; class Actinopteri; order Cypriniformes; family Cyprinidae; genus Labeo; species Labeo calbasu. Next base: position 11,303 of record JAHKKF010496369.1, on the reverse strand, counting down.
CTTTAACAGACATCTTGCAGACGTATATGTGCAAAGCCTATCTGGGTAGTCAAACTGTTTTTGTAATTTTTATGTAATAATGATTTAAATAATATTTCACAAGACAGTGGGACAGTATGTTTACAATTGTTTTGTGTACAAAAGATCAATCCTACAGCAATTGATGTGAAAAATTAAAAGTTAGAATTTTGTTGAATAGTCTACCTGCTCAAACCAGCTTGATAAAAGTCTACCAAGTCTCTGGCCCATCCCATCAGCGGTTAGTCCAGATGATCCATCATCTACCTCAGCTTGGACCAGATAATGACCACAACATGATCAATCACACAGGACCATCTGCCATCAGGAAAGTATACAATGTCATGTCTGTGGAGCAGCACAGCAACATTTAGACTATTGAGAAATATCCAGGCTCTACCTGTTGTTTTACATGATTTATGTCAGCTAATGATAGTATGATAACTTTATAATCTAGGTTAGCTAGAATCTACTTGAAAACGACCGTCATACAGTGCAAATATACGTTGTCATCCAAACACCACCTTAAAAGGTTCTTGTAGATGATTTTAATTATTTATAGAGGCTTATGTTGTAAACGCTTACACAATAAGCCGAGTTGTGTTTAGTTTCACAGGAGCACGATGTGTTTTTATATTTAGTTATAATATGGTTTACGGCGCGAACGCATCTGTTTCCTAGCAACAGAACAACAACAACACAGTATGGCGGACAAGACAGAGGAGAGACCGCGAAACTCCAAACGTGTTTTTATTAACAATGTTGATAAATACACATCGAAAAATATCGCAAGGGTAAAAATTTTTATTATTCTGTAATATATAACTGCGCCTGCAGCATTATAAATGCATTCTTCTTATATATTCCATGTAGTTTACTGTGGAATAGAAAGACACTGCTTTAAGTTAAATGAATCGACTTGCAGGGCCGTTGTTCCTGTATAATTTGTTCACCCTTGTTTTCCTGTCTTTAGTTTTTAGATTCATGTGTGGTTGATGCATCTCTTGTGGACCCCGGAGAGGCTGATGTGGAAGAAGATGATGACAGGCTGCATGATGAGCAACCAAAACTCAAAGGTGCAACCTTTCAGATTGTGGGAACCGTTTCCAGCCAAACAGAGGAGAAGTGCAGTTTCATTGCTGAAGAGTACAGCGTAAATAAATCACAACTACAGCATTATGCAGAAGATATGCATTTTATAAGTTGTTGCCAGTTGTATTTTTTCATCACACCCCTTTTCCTCCCACCAGAACTTGAAGCGTGAAGACCTTCTTTATCATCTGATGAAATGTGATGTGATCATTTATGACATTACTCAGCATGCTGATCAGATAGATGAAGCACAGTGGGCTGTCTCAGGTATCATATTTTTTCTTGCTATAAACCTATTTTGCTGAGCAGATGCTAGTTAAAGTTTCATCCAATCACAGCTATTCATGAAGACATTGACCAGTTTTCTGGCCCCAAGATGTTTATCCTGGTGTCAACTGCCATGACGTGGGCTATGACTAAACCAGCTGATAAAGTAGGAAGTTATCAATTGAGGACAGTCTTGATCAGCATGTAAACAAGGTCGTATTAATGAATATTTTAACTCCGTTATAGGATGATCCAGAGATTCCTTTTACAGAAGAACACTACAGAAGAAGAAAAGCACACCCCAACTTTCATGATCATATCGGTTTGGAGAAGCTTGTGGTCAAGTTAGGCAAAACTGTAAGCAAGAACTTTTGCAGGATAAAATCTGCATTTTGGTTGAAAATTACTGCAATTTTAAACAGCCGTAAACACCATTTATAGTTACTAATAACATTTGAAACACTTCAGGTAGGCAGTAAAAGTGTGAAGTTCATATATATTCATGAATGATTTTCAGAAAAGCTCCCAGTTCTCTACATATGTTGTTGCTTCAGGGCTACAGTATGGAATGGGAGAACACATCTTTCATTTGTTTTTTAAGGTAAATTATTTGCACATATTTCAAAAGCATCACACTTGTGTTGAAGCTAAATAGTGTTATGATTTGTCGTTCTATGTAGATGTCATGGCTGGGCGAAGTCTCCCAGGTGCCCATCTTTGGAGATGGCTCCAATATTATCCCCACTATTCACATCAACGATCTGGCAGGGTAAATAATATATGATTTTTATCATCCATGCAAAAATGTAATTCCTGGGCATTTACCACTCTTTGATTTGTATTCTTGAAGGATCATTCAAAATGTCATTGACCACAAGCCGAAGTCACAATACATTGTTGCGGTTGATGATTCCAAAAACACAATGAAGGATATCATAAAGGTGAGATTGTACACATTCAGTGTTTTTGTTTAAAAAAATGGATGATTCTCATGTAAAACAATATTCTTTCTCAAGGCAATAACACTTGTTCTTGGACCAGGAAAAACTCAGAATGTTTCAAAAGAGGAAATTTATCTCATACAGGAGCTGACGGTATGAATCAATGTCAGTATTGTTCTGACATACTACAGTAAACATTACCAGTACTGTACAGTTTTGGTTGTGTATTGACTTTTTTTCCCACTTTCTGCAGCAAACAGATATTGATTCTTTGCTTGTCAGCCTTCGTATTGAAGCAACGTATCTGAAAGAGAATTTTAACATTCAGTGGGTGTCAGAAACTGGCATGGTGGAAAACATTGAGCAGATTACTGAAGAATACAAGCAGACTAGAGGATTGTTGGTACGCTGAAGTACTCTAGCACTGTTGATACTTCCTCTATGTTGAAGATCAGTGTTAAGCCCTTTGACTTCATCTAAAGTTTTACGCCTGTTTATATGCATCCTAGCCCCTTCGTATCTGCATCCTGGGACCACCTGCTGTTGGGAAGAGCACTATAGCGGAGAGAATATGCAAGCATTACAAACTTCATCACATCAAGCTTAAGGAGACAATCACTGAAACATTAGAAAACCTGGTTAGTGTTGTACAACAGCCAGAATTTATTCAGAACCATCAAAGCATGTTTATATAATTCAGATATTATTAAAAAAAATGTAGTTTACCCAAAAATGCTAATTCTGTCATTTACTCACCCTCAAGTTGTTCCAAACCTGTAAGAGTTTCGTTTGAATTTACAGTAGTCAACATTTGAAGTGGATCAAAAAATTAATCAAAGTTGTCCTGAGACAAGAACGGGTGTTGTTTTGGTTTTAGGACAACTTTGATGAAAGGTTTTGATCCACTTCAAATGTTGACTAGTATATAGCTGAAAAAGATATTTTTGAAGCCTATTAGAAACCAAAATTGACTTACAGCAGGGAAAAAATAACATGAAAGTCAATGGCTACCATCAACTGTTTGGTTACCAACGTTCTTTCAGATATCTTCTTTTGTGTTCAACAAAAGAAAGACATTCATACAGGTCTGGAACAACATGAGGGTGACTTAACTGATGACTAAAATGTCATTTTTGAAGAACGAACCTTTTAAAAAGCTAAATAAACTAATATTAAAGTAAAAAGATCCCTCTAGTGACGTCTTTTCTTGTTTTCATACATTGAAAAAAAATTATACATTTGAAATATTTTATACTAATGCTAAACTGAATCAATTAGGAGTCGTGTGTTCTTATGGAGGACGCGGAAAACGATCAGAGTGAAGCTCAGGAGTTTCTCGACACTCTGAAGGAAAACATGAATCAGAATGGAGGTTGTATATTTGTATTTTTTAGGTGATATATATTGAAATGATATGCATTGAGATTTTTGTTGTTGTTGTTTAGGACGGCTAGATGACCAGTTTGTGATTCGTATAATGAGGGACAAACTCAGGACCAAGCCCTGTATGAACCAGGGCTTTGTTTTGGACGGTTTTCCGAAGACATACGAGCAGGCGAAGGAGTTATTTACTGGTGAGAAATATGCCTTTTTAGGTGATATATTAACTAATTAAATCATGATTTGATTAATAATACATGAGTTTTGATTTGCTGCATGGTTATTTACATTTTCAACAGGTGATGAAGAGCCTGAGGACTTGCAATCTAAACATGAGAAAAAGATCATCCCAGGTCTGCAATTAATTAATATAAAGTATAATGCAGATTAGAAATGCCTGCTTCTTTTTTATAATTATTAGCCTTAAGATTTGAGTCTTGCATGACTGATTTGAATCTTACAAAATTAATTTAGCTACATAAACTTTTAGAAGTTTGAAAAGAATCTCTCATGCTCACCAAAGCTGAATTCATTTGATCAAAAATACAGTAAAAACAGTAATATTGCGAAATATCATTAAAATTTATAAGCGTACTTGCTAAATAAAAACTGCGCCATTTAACTTAATTTAGCTTAGCTCAGTTTACATAGTGTGAATATTTTAAGTGAAATATTATATTTGTAGACAGATGAAGAGAGAATATTACACCCAATTCATTTAAAAGATATACTGTAACAGGAGCCATTAAACATTGCTGTCATTTGTCTTCTCTTCAGAGTTTGTGTTCTTTGTCGACGCCACTGATGATTTCCTGAAAAACCGTGTTCTGAATCTACCGGAGACAGTTGTGGAAGGAACTTCCTACACCCCTGAACAGTTCCTTCGCCGCTTGGCCAATTTCAGAGAGAGAAACGTAGAGGACGAGACGTTGCTGAACTACTTTGAGGATCTGGAGATTCATCCTGAGCACTTAGGTAATATTTAACGAGTGAACCAAATCATACTTTAATGAAGTGCAGTAATACTACATCTGTTGATCTAATACAAGCATACAGGCAAGCATTAAAGGGATAGTTCACTCAAAAATGAGAATTCTGTCATTAATTAGTCACCCTCATGTTGTTCCAAACCCATAAGACCTTTAAATTAAGGTATTTTTAAAGAAACGCAAGAGCTTTCTGAACCGGAGACGTGGAAGAGAAGAATTGTCGAATAAGGTCATTATATAGTTTCTTTGTGCACAAAAAGTATTCTTGTAGCTTCATAAAATTATGGTTGAACCACTGATATCACATGGTCAGAAAGCTCTAGGATTTCATCAGAAATATCTTAATTTGTGTTCTGAAGATGAACGAAGGTCTTACGGGTTTGAAACAACATGAGGGTGAGTAATTATAATAACAGAATTTTCATTTTTGGGTGAATTACTTTTTAAGGTGCAGTCACATTTACAAATTTTCATGGACAAAATCCACTCATTCAAATCGGAATCCACACTTACAAGTGAAAAACAGTCCAAACCTCAGTTCAAAACAAATATGTTGGTGGTTTTGATGTGAGAGAACAACAGGAGCTGGACTTTTTCACTGGAGTTTAAGCATTATTATGGATTATGGACAGAAGTGAAAGTTAAAAGCTAAAATGCCATAATGATGGATTAGTTTCTTATAAACACACAGCGTTTCACTTCACATGACATTAATTGATGGACTGGAGTCAAGTGGATTAATTGTGGATTGTTGTGATGTTTTTATCACCTCATGCTGACAGCACCCATTCACAAGTCCAAATACATTTCAGACCCCTGTATGTCTATTTTCCTTATTTCCTTATTTCAGAGATTACAAGCAATGATGACAATGAATACCTGCTGATCATAGAGAAGATTTGCAAAAAGGTGGGCAAACCGAAGAACTACGGGACAATCTTAGAGGAGGTGGAGGAAAAAGAGCGGCAGCAAGCTGAACAGCAGCTAAAAGTCCAGGCGGCAGAGAGGGCCGAGGCGGAACGGCGGGAGAACGAAGAGGCCCAACAGAGAGATCAGCGTTGGGGGCAGTGGGTAAGCACCTTAGGTAGCACCTTCTACTACAGTGGAATCAGGGCATTTTTTTTAACTATATAGACCATTTCGCTAGATGTAAACATCACTGGTCCGGAAGCACTTCCTGTTTTTTTTTTGTTTTTTGTTTTTTGTTTTTATTTCACATATACAAATACATCTTAAAGGTGCTAATGTTTTCATCCAGTCAAATGTTATGTTGGTTGTATTTTTTTGTGATGTTTGTGTAAAGTTAAAAAAAAAAAAGAAACAGGAAGTGTATCGGGACCAGTATGTTTACAACTGACGAAATGGTCTATACACAACCAGTGAAAAGTTTTTGAACAGTAAGATTTGTGACGTTTTTCAAAAAGTCTCGTCTGCTCACCAAGCCTGCAATTTAAATTGATCAAGTGACGATAAAGACATTTATATTGTTACAAAACATTTCTATTTCAGATAAATGCTGTTCTTCTAAACTTTCTATTCATCAAAGAAACCTGAAACAAACCTACACAGGTGTTTTCAACATAATAATAATAATAAATGTTTTTGAGCAGCAAATCAGAATATTACAATGATTTCTGAAGGATCATGTGACTGTAGAAACGATGCTAAAATTCAGCTTTGAAATCACAGGAATAAATTACATTTTAAAATATATTCAAATAGAAAACAGATATTTTAAATAGTAAAAATATTTAACATTTTTACAGCTTTTTGCTGTACTTTGGATCAAATACATGCAGGCTTGGTGAGCAGAAGAGACTTCTTTAAAAAAAAAAAAAAAACATTGAAAATCTTTTGACTGGTAGTGTATATTTAAAAAAAGGCTAATCTCTACTTGTCTATAAGATGTCAGGGTGCTTGTGTGTTTTAAGAATCAGCATCTTGAGGAGGTGAGAAGACAAGAACATGACCTGTTGGAATCTCAGTCAGAAACTTTAAGGAACTACCTCATGAGGGACGTGATGCCCACTCTCACCCAAGGGCTCATCGAATGCTGTAGAATACGTCCTGACGATCCCATAGACTTCCTGGTAGGTTGGTCCTCCTAATAATAATCACAATTTATTAGATTATTTCAAGTTCAAATTCTAAAATTGTCACTCTTTGTCTCTTTCAGGCTCAGTACCTTCTCAAAAATAATCCTGAAGCGTAATAAAACGTGGACATTATTCGCCCTGGGGTTTCAGCAGCAAGTACAACTTCCGTTGACATTTGTTCTAGAGATATTTATTCCAGTCTTAGCGTTAATTTAAAATCTAAATCTTGAAGACGGTCCATGATTATAAATAATAATTACACTATAATGCTACAATGAATAAATACTATGCAAATCAAATAGGAAAAACTCATTTCTTTCACTGTTTTATGGATTTAAAATGCAAAAAAACATAATAAAAGGTTGATAGAATGAAGATGTTAATTAGAAGTTCATTTGTCCATCATGTTATGATTAGTTTGATTTGTTCTCTGCTTTTAAAGGATAAATGTTACAAATGGCAGATAATTAACAGACCCTTTTAGCTAGCACATAATTCATTTCATTAGTAAAATAAACAAAATACTGCACTTTAGGAAGTGCCGTAGCTCCTTCAGTTCACCTTTTAATATAATAAATTAACATAGTCCTTAGCGCTAGTTTCCCGATTATCAAATAGAATAATGCTAATACAATGATACAGTGGAGAAGAGCCAAAAGGATGCGTTCAGTTCAGTACAGTTCAGCTTATAGCAGGCAATAACAGTACTCCAAGACATGAGGTATAAAAGGCTAAATGGCAACAGAAGGTGGCAATAAACAATAAACCGGGTAGGAATTTACAAGTCAAGTGCAACCGTAATATATATACAGCTGCTAAGGATGAGATTGTGCATGACAAAGCACAGGTGCGTGAGGTTAGACAGAAATATTGGCTGTCTGTAATATGGATGGGCCCTGAGAACTGTTTATGAATTTGTTGATGAGCACTTTTGATGCAGAACAAACTTTTTTAAATATCAGCACTTTGGGGCTCTTCTTCAGTCTACTGGTGTGGACGTTAAGACAGTTATCTTTATAGTTATTGTTCTCGGTGTGAACGGGCCTTAAGAATGTCAATCTGAAATTCAGCTATGCAAATATTCAAAGGCAAACATCAGTGATCGTGCATAAAGATAATTTTAACAACCTTCTCTGTACATATGCTGTAGAAGATAACGTATGAGATTGTTTATGGCGTGTTTTAAGACCAAAATGAATTGTATAGTATTTTTATTGAGTATTACTTAAATAGTTGTTTTTTAAGTAAAAAAAAATGTTTACTTAAAAGTCAATAAAAATATATATACTTTATTATATAGTCTACACTACCATTAAAAAGTTTTGAGTCTGTGATTTTTGGAAAAATTCTTATGATCACCAAGTCTGCATTTATTTTATTCAAAAATTGAGTAAAACAACATTATTATTGTGAAATATTATATAAATGTAAAATAAACGTTTTCTATTTTAATATATTTTAACAAGTAATTTATTTCTGTATGAAGGCCGACATTTTCAGCAGCCAGTCTTCAGTGTCAAAATGGTCTTCACAAATCCTAATATGCTGATTTGATATACAAGTAACATTTATTATTATATTATTATTGTTATATAATTATAATTATTTATTATTGATTTACTGACTGACTGACTGATTTATTGGTTGATTGATTGATTGCAAACCATCAAGCATTTTCTTCAGGATTCTTTGGGAAATAGAAAGTTCAAAAGAACACAAATTGTTTTTATTTTATTTTATTTATTTATTTATTTATTTATGTTTTGGCAACAATGTGAAAATCTCTGAGTTGAATGCATCTTTGTTGAATAATAAGTAATAAATAATTTCAGGATTCTTCGGTAATTTTTTTTTTTGGCAAGCAGTGTAAAAATCTGTACTGTACTTTTGATGAGTTTAATGCATCTTTGCTGAATAATAATCATAATTATATATATATATATATATATATATATATATTTTTTTTTTTTTTTTTTAAATTTTTTTTTATTTTAGAAACCATCAAGTATTTTCTTCAGGAAAGTGTTTATTTTATTTTATTTTATTTTATAAACCAAGTATTTTCTAAAGGATTCTTTGGTGAATAGAAAGTTCAGAAGGACGCAATTTATTTTATTTTTTTATTTATATATGTTTTGTAACAATGTAAAAATCTTTACTGCCACTTTTAATGAGTTTAATGCATCTTTGCTGATTAATAATCATAATTACTTTTTTTATTATTTTATTTCAGTATTTTATTTATTCATTTATTTCAAGCATTTAGGAGTCATAATAATAATAATAATTATTATTATTATTATTAGAAAGCATCATGTACATTCTTGAGGATTGTTTGGTGAATAGTTCAAAAGAACGCAGTTTATTTAATTAGATTTTGTTTTTTAAAAATATAAAACTCTTTACTGACACATTTGATGAGTTTAATGCATTTTTGATGAATAATATTAATAATATTAATAATAATGACCATAGTTTATTTTATATTATTTTAGGAACCACCTCATGCATTTTCTTTGGGATTCTTTGGTGAATAGAAAGTTCAAAAGAACCTTTTTTGTAACAATGTAGAAATCTTTACTGCTACTTTTGATTAGTTTAATGCATGTTTGTTATAATGATAATATTTTTATTGTATTATTTTAATGAATTAATTGTTAAATAATAATAATAATAATAATAATAATAATAATTTCTATTATTTATTGACTTTAGAAAGCATCACGCATTTTCTTCAGAATTATCTGGTGAATAGAAAGTTCAAACGAACAACTCTTTTGTAACAATGTAAAAATCTTTACTGTCACTTTTGATGAATTTCAGAATAAAAAAATACTAATTTCTTTAATCAGTCAATCAATCAATCAATCTCACTGACCCCAAACTTTTGGTACTGTTTGGTACTGTTTAAAGGTACAATTCTTCCTTCAATTCTTTCAGTCAGGTTACTTTACAAGTTTATACCACTAGATGGCACTCCTACCCAAGCTATACATGGTATTTCTTTTCCTCAAGATTTCCCACCAAGACCACCGAGATTGAAACAACCCAGCTGACCACATACTGTGCAAACATTTATGTATGTTAAACAGTTACTGAAAACAGCCTGAGATTATACTATTACTACAAACTTTTATAAATATCATCATGGATGTCTGCACCTTTTGGATCAATAAAGCATGCTTTGATAGTAAGTATAATTTCTGTTGTTTAGTTTTCTAGAGATGTTTATTTCAGTCCTAATTGTAATTTAAAACCTAAATGTTAAATATACAGTCCGTGATTATGAATAACAATTATACAGTAATGCTACAATAAATAAATACAACGCATATCAAACAGAAAAATGTATTTACCTACCAATAAAAAAAAAGTTAAATGATTGATTGTTTTTTTGTGTGTGTTCAACTATATTTTCAACTTTGGATCAATAATGCACACCTATTATTAGTATCAGAAGCTAAATGTGTCAAATGTAAGTCCAGAAGTCTGTACAGCTATGTTTACTCATGTCACTACATTCCAGGCCTGAGTATCTCCGGCTGCAAACAGTCAAAGCAAAACCCCGTCTGCATTTGGAGGGGGGAAAGTGTTTTGTTGCTTAGGAACAGTTTTGTCTGTGTCGCAGTGGGGGTCTCCTTGTGAATATCATTATGTTCCCTTCAATCGACAAAAATGACACATTTTTCTTGTCTGCCAATATTTATCATTGGCTGCACTCACTTGCAGGGCCTGAAAATGCCTTTTTATTGATTACACGGCAGAATCAGGGATTATAACTAACTTTGTATCAACATAATATTCTAGATATCTACAAAGAAAGATCTTTTCATGTTGTTAAACTACGAGAACATAAACAAAAGTAAAATATATATATGTTTTTGCCCATAAAAAGCCTGGCAGGTCAACAAAGTAGTTTTTCATAGTACTTTAACTACAGTAAGTGAAACTGAAGGTGTGAAAGAAAGAGAGATTGGTCCATTTTCCCCCGCAACAATAGAGCAGTGATAAGAATTAAACATCATTTTGAAGTGGTGAGATGTACAATAATTGTATTCTGTTGCTCACGAGTAAGACAGACGGAGCGGGTGAGGCCAGAGGACGTGGCGAGGAACGGAAAGGTACCCGGCGAGTCTGCGCCCTGCGACTGATTGTGCGCAGGATCATGTTGACAGGAGGAAGGAGGAGATGCAGCCACACATACAGCAGGGATGCTGGGTGCCTAGGCCGGAAATTCATCAAAATGGGGGAACACCTCCAAGAAACGTGCGTCAGACGGTGTGTGTTCCTCTCGCATCGTCCCTTTGGAAAGTCAGGGAAATTTTCCAGTGATTGATGACGGCTAGGAAGGGGGTCAGTAAGAACAATGTGCATTAATACAGTGGACTGTCCTCTATAATTTCTTACTTGAAAGTCAAAATATGATAATTATGAATTTGCACATTTGAAGTTTTTTCAGCTTCTGCTATTAGACGGTAAGACTAGGTGTGTGTGTGTGTGTGTGTGTGTGTGTGTGTGTA
>JAHKKF010496355.1:0-13507 GCA_019740295.1 Labeo calbasu | reverse complement strand
AAGAAAGGTTGAGGAATCAAACAGATGAATCATTGTCATTTAGGAACAGAATCACATTAGTATTTGAATCGTGTTTGTGATCATTAACGATCTGTTTAATTAAAATGCTTTGTCATATTGGTGACACATCTATTGCAACATGTTTAGCTTACCACAAATATTATAGGCTACTTTGCTTTTTTGACTTCTGCTCGCAAGTGTAGCCATACTTTGGAGCGCTATGCGCTTAGATTAGTGAGCAAGGTCCTGGCAGATCGCTAGGTTGGATCCTCACAGATGAAAAAAAAAAAAAGAACCGAACATGGGAATCGATAGGCAGAATCAAAATTTAAATTTCACAAGAAGTATCCGATTCTGGAATCGGAATCAATTTTTGATACCCAACCCTATCCATAACACTGGATTTGCCCAATATCAAGGAGCAAAACTAGCTGTTTTGTACAGCTAAAAATAGCTGGACGCAGATAAGACCGGAAGCCAGACCCAAATTTTTTTTACAAATGGTTACACCCACTCATAAGGGAAGAAAAAGGTGGATAATTTACATATTTTATGATTTTATCTTAGAATTTACAGGGCGATATGCACATTTACAGAAATCTATTGTTAAATTGTTAACGTTTTCTTAAGTAAAATTAAGAATTGCCTTATTTTTGGTATTTTTTGAAAAATGGGATTCCTAGAACTGCCTGCACAAGTTTATTTAGATTTTATTTTATTTTTCCTCAGTGTACTGGAGTGTTTTATGTGGTTGTTTATATCTTGATTTTATTATTTTGCCAATGTGTGTCTTTTCCAAAAGGTAAAAAGGTACAAGAGCTGTCACTGGGATGTCACTTCTCTTTTTAACAGATACTACATTGCACTTTTTTCCCTGGTTTCACAGACAAGGCTTAAGCCTAGTCCCAGACTAAAATGTAAGTCTGAGCTGTTTCAACTGAAAGGAACTTGCAATGATTGATCTTAAAATATATCATTGCCTTTGTCTCAAGATGGACACCAGTAATGTGTTTTTCTAAGGCACATTTATAAAAAATTAGTTAAATGTCCTAATTTAACTATGACCCAGTCCTGGCCTAGTCTAAGCCCTGTCTGTGAAACCAGGCCCTTAAGTACTAAAATGTACCATTTAGGTACTAATGTGTAGCTTTAAGGTACTACACTCTAAAAAATGCTGGGTTAAAACAACCCAGCGCTGCATGAAATATGGACAAACCCAGTGATTGGGTTGTTTTGACCCATCAGTTGGGTTAAATGTTTAACCCAACCTTCTGGGTAGTTTTATTTAACTCAACTATTGTTTAAAAATTACTATATTTCTATTGCTTAAAATGAACCCAAATTAGGTTGGAAATGAACATTTATTAATATGTTCAATAAATGAAGATTTATTAATAAGTTGAATTAACTATAATTATATAATAAACATTTGTTTAAATATCTTATTCATTAATAAGTGTCCACCTTTTGATTATTGCTGATGCCTTTAGAAATGATGTATTTTGGGTTCATTTTAAGCCAGTCATAGTTAAAACTATGTATTTAACCCAGCATTTTTAGAGTGTAATATTTAGGATATATAAGGTACTGAAAGGCATCGTGGTTTACCGACCACCTGTGTTGTTATCAGTGCATTTTACAATAACTGGCTAAAATGATTTTTGGTGAATATTGTAAAATTTAATGACATGAAAATGGCATCATGTCATGCTTGTAATAAATACGTTCACTGAATTTTTTATGGTTTAGTTCTGGCAACCACAGCTGCTAGTACAACAACATATAGGTATATAGCTTATTTATGACAAAATGTTCATCCGTTTGCTAACAATAGATGAAAGAGCAGTGATATCCAAAAAAGGAAAACTTGGCAGGACGTTAGGATAAACTGTATTATTTGTGGATGCACGGATGATGCTTTATATTATGTATTTTCCTGTTTATAGGACAGAGAGGGATTATAACAACTTTACAAGTGCACACAGCTGGCCTGTGATTACATTACGCATTTGGAGGTTTCTGTGGATAAACTTGAAAGTTTTTCCTGAGTTTGTACTATCCCTCTGAAGATGGTGATTCATAAAGTTTTAGACTAAAAATCCAGACACGCCGACAGCATGCCACTATGATAATGTAGGTTTTCAAGGTTTTAATCCAGCAGTTTTATTCAGCTTTGTAACAGAAAAAGCATTGGCATATCAAAAGGTATGTTAACAATTCATGAATTGCCCTTTTTTTTCATATACTATACAGTGTGTTGTCTCATTATTGATAGTTCTTAAAACGATTAACATTTTATTTGAGATGTCTTCATTCTTTCGACATGAATTTTTCATCAGTGAATCTGTCTTCAGAGCTCAAAACAAGGAGAGAAATGTGGTTTTAGATTGTTTATATAAGTGGACACAGATTTTTCTGTTATTTTTAACCGTTAGGAACATGTGTTAAAATTCCTAACTCTTTGTTTTATTCATCATGTTCCCATCTGAAGGATAAAAACAAACAAAAAGCCCTGTGAAACAGACTGGCAAGGTTTGTTACCAAACACAATAAATAAAATCAGGGCCAACAATTTTTCCACAAACAATGTAATTGGAGTTTTGATCTGGGCTATTGGTGCAGAGAAAGGCAAATTATTCACAGAGCTTTGCAAATCATTCACAGTGTCTCGTTCCGTCTCTTCAATCAATTTGTGTCAAATGTGAATATATTGCATACTCATGTAAAGGGTTTTCCAAAAAATGTATCTTTCATTCTATTTGAACAGTTGTTGTTTACCAGGCCTTTTTATCCAGAGCTACTTACAAAGCTTCCTAATTATGGAAAAAGGCCCAATGGGACAATACGGGGTTAAATAGGGTTTGCTCAGACACACAAAAGCATGTTTCATATAATAAACAAACATAGTTTGTTACATATACAAACTCTCAAAGAACATGCACACACTGTGCCGCACATATGGCAAGACAAGGAGGTTTAAGAAGAGCTATAAACGCGTACTGTATACACATATATATTTTCATCCAAACATTAAATTATGCAATTCTTAGACCACTGACTCCAGCTTTTGAACACTGGTGTTATTCTATTCTGCATCTGCCCAACAAATATTTTTGAGTCTTTTATTTTTGTTTATTTTATTACGTACACACAACGATTCATGCAAACAAAAACTTTTTATTCCAGATGAGCATGTGGCGAATAAAACTGAACAGAGTCGGCCTACTCACAGAAAACACAGACAAATCTAAATTAAATGAGAACTAAAATAGCCAAACACCAAAGGAACATATGATTTGAACATTTCATGTCTCATTTTATGAGATTTAATAATAACAGACAGTTTGCTTAATCTCAGCATTCACCACATTGTCCCTCTGTATCATCTGCACTTCAGGCCTTCAATAAATGACGCCATCTGGTGGCTTTTTATCAGTATTCTCAATCTATACCTTTTTCAAATTACTGTGTCCACTGGTGTGGCTTTTCCTGTATCTGACCACAACCTCAGTTTATTGATTTAGCTGTCAGATCTAGCCTTAGGCTGGAATGAACAAGAAAAAGTAAAGAGCTCCATATTTTTTGAGTTTTTGTCTACTGAAAGTCTTCTGTAAATGTTCATCTTTTTTTAGATGAACAATTGATATGTTTAACAACAGTAGGAAAAAAGTCCAAAACACAATGCACTTCTATCCCTGAAAGCCTCATTCAGTGCTTGTGAAAACTTAAATATGACGGTACTCCAACTAAGGTCTATTATATTTATTATTTATAAAATGATAATATTATTTTTAAAAAAAAAAAATATTATCAATTTATCATTTAAATTGATAGGTGGTCTTTTGTTTATTTCTTAGCCTGTTGTGTGAGTTGACCTACACTCTTGAAACGCTGTTGGACCAATCCCATTAGCAGACCAAAACTAACTAATGTACAAAAATTAAAGAAATATAACATTTAAAATAGTATACACAATATAAATATTTTCATTCAAGCACCATTTCAGAATCTGCACTTTCGCCATAGTTTGGTCAGTTATATATATTGGTGATACTCGGATGTAAACAACAGCATGGATTGCACAGTTAATGTACTACTGAATATGTTGTTCTGCTAATTTATGCTGTCTAAATCACGAAAAACGTGGAAGCGGCTAAATCATGTATTAGTAAGCAGCAAAGGGTGCAATATTTTATTTTTAATATTTTAAAATACACCGTTAGGTGTATTTTAATATATTAATTAAGATATTAGCCTAATATTTCACCTACCTGACTGGAAATGACAAGAACAAACACGAATGTTGAAGACTCTTGGTTCGGTTTGGCCAACCACAAACGCCTTTTGTTCCTCAAACTGTTTTTCGCACTCTTCTCCTTGATTTGTTATAACTTTTGGCAGTCTAGTGCTCCAAATATTTTTCACGGTCCGACCGATTATTACAGCCCAAAACATGACAATAACTGACCATTTTCAGCGGCACCAATCAGCAAAATACGCAAGTTTCCTTCGGTTCAGTGGCATTGTTTACGTTCAGTGCCTCCAATGTGGCCAATTATTGAGGCATGGTGAAAACACTATATAAATAAATAAATAAAAAGGACTGTTTGCTCTCATTTAAGTTTATTTATTTATGTATTATTTGAATGTATGTGATTTTTGTATCAATTTTATTATCTTTATGTCTGTTTGTTTAGTTTCTTTATGTTATTTTTATTAATTTATTTTGTGGCTTTTTGTTATGTTTGGTTATGTGTAAAGCCTTAGATTTCCCCTCTTGGTTTTTTTGCGATCTGCAGTCTATGTTCTTTTGACGGACTGCGCTCGCTTTTCGACTTTTATTTTGAAAATTGCCGCCAGGAAGTGTTATCTCGTTCGCATAGGAAGTTGAATTATCAGCTGATCATGGTGTTTTGGATGGAAGTTGCTTTTGGCACGGAGGGGCTCTTTCTTTATCATCTTAAGCAAATCTTACACGTCAAAGACACCGGAAAATAAAGCTGCATGTAACCAACGCCATCTCCAACAAACGAAACGGCGGAACCCGGAGAAATCCGCGTTATTATGAACAGATGATGGTTATTAGTGCTGATCTGTTTGCTTGCTGTTGAATCATCGGAAAGAAAGAAAACAACGTCAGGCGAGGCTCCTGCTGATAGTCTGATGTGTGTATGTTGACTTATCTTGGCCTGCGATTCTTGCCATAAATAGCTTAAATGCATGTAATGTAACTGGCTGGGCACGAAATGCCCTCCGTTAGGTGTAATAATTAGTAGCTTGTGTGTTTTATGTGATTCAGGAGTAAGTCAAAGGTCAGATCAAAGTGTTTGTTTTTCTTTTTCTTTTTTACAGCAGACAGTAGTTATATACTTTTTTTCGCCTATATATAAGATATAGGATAAAAAAACGTTGAATTCATTCACGCTTATGGAAGTGGATAAAACAGCTACCTGTAACCAGTTATTCCTTCTTGACATCAGCTTGCTGTGACTGGCATACCGTTTACTTGTTTGTTTATTTATTTAAGCTTTGTCATATTGACCTTTTTATAAGCGTGTATATGTTATTCGTTTTCTAGTGTTATTTATAAGTATGGTGACAGTGGAATGCGTTGATAGCTGGATTGCATCACTTGTGTTTTGACATATCTGACGTCAGGGGTGTCGCGTGTCACTCAAACTGTGTTTAAAGTGTGTGGGAGCTATTTAAACATACTACTTCGCTATATTTGGACTTGTTTGGTGATTTAACGGTGGATTATTCAAGATATTTCGAGAGGGAAGACTCAGATCTGGCACAGTCAGAGGTCCTCGTTGATATCCCCAATTTCTCCCCGCCAATGCTGGATCTGGAGGTCGTTCCTGAGCGATCTTTGGGAAATGAACAATGGGAATTCGCATTAGGTGAGTGTGAAATCAGTACAAAAGCTGAAGTGAACGTTGCATGTTGAAATTGCTAATGCTAGACCATTTGGAAATAAGCACAATCATTTGACGTTGTCAGTTGACATCTGGATTTCATAAGTACATCGGGTGCTCTTTGACACGTTCACATCTGAGGTTCACTTGACCTGAAAAAAGTATCTGTTACACTGAATTATTTCTCTCTAGTTTGTGTCACTAGGGCAGATACAGAAGACATAAACATGTATTTAACTCATTAAAGCAAAGCAACAGTATCTTTCATCACGCTGAATGTATTTGTTTTGACATTTCATATTGACATTTTACAGTTTATTTCCTTTCTACATATTGAAGAAATAATAAAGTACGCAGGAAATAAATATGAGTTTATTATCAGGTTATGTAGTTTTATTAATTTAAAATAATGTTAATTATATTATCTTATCCTAATGATATTAAAACCGCCGCCAAGAAAATAGTCTATTAAAAAAACACATAGCATTTCTACTTAAGCACGTTCATATCAAAAACGATAACGAGGCTAACGATATTAGCGTCCACATTAACGAGGATAACGTTATGTTTGTTCATTTATGCTGTCCACCTTTTTCTTCAGAACTAAGCTTATGGGTGAGACTTCCGGTTCATTAGCCGCTAGGGAAATAATGAGATTAACAACGGGCAGTAAACGGTAACAAAGTCCCTTTTGACGGTAAAACGGTTTGCACTACAAACCAGTGGGTTCATAATTAAGATAATACACTGAAATAATATGGTAAGACACACCAATTTGCAATATCAAGCAGCAAAACGATCTGTTTTGAACAGCTAAATATAGCTGGATGTGGATGAGACCAGAAGCCTAGTTACCCATAAAATTTACAATGGCCAAATATTAATTAATTTTTGATTGACTATCAGTGTTTTTATCATACTTTTTTTCATTTCCTTCTTTCTTTCTTTCTTTTTTCTTTCTTTCTTTCCTTTTTTTAGACAGGCTTTATGGTTGGTTATCATTTTTGTTCCTGGTATGACTGTACCTTTAAACTTCAATCCAGGTTTCTTTTCAATGGGATATGCCATGTAATCAATTATTATAAAGTATTCCCAAGTTGTTTTCTTACCCTCTGTGATTATGTGTTTTATGTCCTGTAATTATCATATTTTACTACACACGTTGTACAGCTGTTTCCGCCACTTCTTTCATCATCACGTTAATGTGAACTGAACTGTTTGTCTGGATTTGTTTCCAGGGATGCCATTGGCCCAGGCCATTTCCATATTACAGAAACACTGCCGAATCATCAAAAATGTCCAGGTGCTCTACAGCGAACAAGTACGAATCTGCCATTATTATTATCTATGAATGTCTGTTTTATCTAAGGCACTTGAGTATGGATTATTTGGATTATTTGTATCCTTATCTGACCTGTTTCTCTCAAACAGATGCCACTCAGCCACGACCTCATTCTCAACTTGACTCAGGATGGAATTAAACTGCTGTTTGATGCCTGCAATCAGAGACTGAAGGTGAGAAATGACGTGTGTGTGAGAGAGATTTTGGGCTAAAATGTGTTTATTTCTCACACTGCATTGCAAATGTATCTTCACTGAGTCAGTGTTGTTTTTGCAGGTAATTGAAGTGTACGATTTGAGCAAAGTGAAACTGAAATACTGGTAAGTGATCTTGTTTAGCCACACTAGTTGTGGATTAAATTGAGTTGTGTTTCAACCCAGAATCTTTTTCAGATACTAACTTCTACTGATAACTTCTTTGTCAGATGCAGAAATGTAAAATGACACATTCCTTTGTTTATTACAGTGGAGTACATTTTAACTCTCAGGCAATAGCACCTACTATTGAGCAGATTGATCAGTCTTTTGGCGCTACTCATCCAGGAGGTAAGATTTATTGTCTGTGTCAGTTATTTGTCCAGACTCTGCTGTCAGACTTTGCTGTGTTTGTGTATTTATTGTGAACTTCATGTTCTGTCTGTCCAGTCTACAATGCTGCCGAGCAGCTCTTCCACCTGAACTTCCGAGGGCTTTCCTTCTCCTTCCAGCTGGACTCCTGGAGTGAAGCTCCTAAATATGAGGTGAGACTATGTTCGCACCCTGCGTTCATGCTATTTTATAAAAATTACTGTGTGCTGTTAGATCAATAGTAATGCGATGGTTCTGAATGATACCATATTCATGGGTCATGGTTTTTAGATAATAAGAGAATTTTATTATCATGAGATGATGTATAAACATGGTATTTGCATGGTATTTTCCACGTTTTTTTTGTTAGTGTGTGTGCTCTTTCTTTCACAAAGTATTTGTTCTAGCCACAGATATATATGAAATGGATCACTGCCTTAAAAATGTGTCTTATCTGTTGTTACATGTGGTTTCTTTATGATAACAGATAAATATATAAAGCTAAGTACTATATGCAGAATGACTGTGAAAAATAAAGTTCTACCTTATTGGTAATGAAGTAAAGTAAAAGTGAGTAATAATAATTACATAAATGTAAATATTAATTACTTATAAAGTAGAAAATTGACTAATTATAAAATACATGAACATACATGCAGATTATTGCATGTAAACAAATGAGACTTATGTCAGTGTTAAAGTAGTGTTATTTCTGTATCATTATAGTTTATTTGTGTAATTTATTAATGTGTATTTAGCTTTAATTTTTGTATTTTCGGTTTACATTTTAATTCAGTTTTACTTAAATTCTAGTGATTTTGTTATGTTCATTTTTACATTCGATGTTTTTTTTTATTACTATTTAGGTTTAATTAATTGAATTAATTTTATTATTTCAGTTTTAGTTCAGTTTTAGTGCTTCAGCTTAAACTTACACTATCAGTCAAAAGTTTTTGGACAGTAAAATTATTAATGTTTTTAAAGAAGTGCTCAAATATTTTTACTATTTAAAATAACTGCTTTTTATTTGAATATATTTTAAAATGTAATTTATTTCTGTGATTTCAAAATTTGAATATTTAGCTTTGATCACAGGAATAAATAACATTTTAAAATATATTCAAATAAAATTTTTTATTATTTTAAGTAGTAAAAATATTTTAAAAATTTACCGTTTTGCTGTACTTTGAATCAAATAAATGCGGGCTTGGTGAGCAGAAGAGACTTCTTTAAAAAACATTACAAATATTTAATGACTAGGTTATTTAAAGGCAACATGTCTAATTTGTAATTAAAAATAAAATGTTTACATTTTAGTTACAGATAATCAGAATAACCCTGACCCATCTATGAATTTTTCTAAAATACATTACTATGATGATGTGAGCATCTTTTCACAAAAAGAGACACCTGCACAGACACTGCATTCTACTCCTAGCTGTTTTGCCTTGACAGCCTAACTTTGCCCATGGCTTGGCCTCCCTGCAGATTCCCCATGGGGCCACTGTCAAACGGATGTACATTTACTCTGGAAACAACCTTCAAGAAACCAAGTAAGATCCGTGCATGTGTTTGGATTTTTGTGGTGTTTATGTGTTATGCCATATCGCCGCTAATGAATGATTACAGCTGCATATAATTGAGCATGGATATGTTTACTTACCTACCCTAATGTTCAAAGTCATTATGTCTATTTGTCATTTTTACGTGACCCATCTCCATTTAGTCTAAGACCTTGGGCCTCTAATTTTGATAGTTCAGAACGCCGTGGGTTGCGTTCCCTCAAGCAGCGAGCATTGTAAATTATAGATTTCTTCACAGGGCTCCGGTGATGCCTCTGGCCTGTTACCTTGGTAATGTGTATGCAGAGAGTGTGGAGGTGTTAAGAGATGGGGCGGGACCGCTGGGTCTCAAACTTCGTCTGCTCACCGCAGGTATCACAAGCAGCCCAAATTCATTAAACTACGGTCAGACAGCATTATGCATGTTTCTAATAAAAAATACATATAGCTAAATTCATTTTAAGCACAGCTTTAAATAACTTTACCTGTAATGTATCATTAATGATGCTCAGAATATGGTCAACACAATGTGACTCTACGGTCACATCTCCGTGAGTGAGTGTCATATTGCCATGAACATATATATTTTTTATATGCTGTTAACAAAGAGATGATGAGAGCAACAGTTCCCTGTTTTCTGGCATGCTTCTGTGTTTAAAGGCATGTCATGACATGTTATTCCCAAAGTTAAGCAATGCTTAGCAACCAGCAATAAGTAATGTGTGCTTCTGGGATAAATAAACATTTGTGCTGATTATTGTTTGATTGTTAGTCATCACCAGCATAAACAAACAACATAGGTTTATTTTATCACTATAGCATAAACCACAGAGCTGGCATAATCATAAATGTATTGATCTTAACAAAGATGTTTATGTAGTTTCTATTGTCCATTCCTTGGAAATGTTCTTGGTAATCAGTATTGTGTAAGTTTAACTGTATAGTTCAGTGGTTCTCACCTGGAGGGCCGTGATCAAAAAATCGCAGGAAAACAATGCTAATCATAAACTGCCAATATGTAATCATAATTATGCTTTTTTAGGATAGCAAAATACATTTTATTTCATATTTTACTGTTAATAAATAATATTTCTTTAAAAAAATTAACTCGTTACAATCGTTTATCATAAAACAAGGTTTATTAACATTTATTAATTTTTAAGGACATTTACACTTTTGTTCAAAGTTTGGGGTCAGTAAGGAAAAATCATGTAACACTGAAGACTGGGGAAATGGCTGCTGAAAATTCAGCTTTGCCACCACAGGAATAAATTTTATTTTAAAATTAATTAAAATAGAAAATAGTCATTTTAAATTGTAATAATATTTTACAATATTACTGTTTTGTTTTGTATTTTTGATCAAATAAATGCAGCCTTGGTAAGCATTAGAGACCTCTATAAAAACATCAAAAATCTTACTGACCCCGTACATTTTATTTATTTATTTTTTTATTATTATTATTATTTTATTTTTATTTTTTTCATTTTTTATATTATTTACACTACCAGTCGAAAGTTTTTGATTTTTAATGTTTTTTAAAGAAGTGTCTTCTGCTCACCAAGCCTGCATTTGTTTGATCCAAAGTACAACAGTCAAAAGAGTCAAATGTTGAAATATTTTTACTGTTTATTTCTATTTGAATATATTTTAAAATGTAATTTATTAATGTGATTCATTACTTCAGAAGTCATTCTAATATTCTGATTTGCTGCTCAACCAACATTTATTATGTTGAAAACATTGATAATTGCAAACACTTTTTATATTACAAGTTTTCTAAAATGTTAGGTTTAAATATGCAAATGAAGCTTATTTAATGAAAGATGTGCTAATTTGCATAAATGTCTAGTACAAAAAACTAAACACTGGATAAAGTCAGTTTCAAAATTCTTGTTACTTTTTTTTTTTTTTACATATTAGAGTCAAATGTTTTACATAGGTAATTTTGGGTATCTAATTTTTGTCACTCCATAAATCAGAAAATACTTAGAAGAGACAGAAAACAATATATTTTGCAGTTGTATATGAATGTTGTATATAATCAAGCAAATTATACTAAACAGATCCCTCTGTAAAAACCTTCAGATTATAGACAGGAATAAAAATGTAAAGTTCTGTCTGTGAGTGCTACTGAAGTGGAGATTTATGGCTCCGTATAGGAGAAAATGGACTTAAAAAATATGTAATGTAATTGAAATCTATTTACACAAATAAATAAAGTGCGGTAAAAGAAACACTTAACAGTATATTTTTTTTAATGTTTTCTTTCCATTAGTCTAAAAAAAACACTATGAAAAACCAAAAAGCCCAAAATCTCAAACTTGACAGTTGCATGAAAAACAGTGTGTTTGCCTCCAGTGTCTCCCCTTAAATAGAAATAAATAGAATCTTTTGTAACATTACAAATGTCTTTATCATCACTTTTTAACAATTTAGAGCTTCCTTGCTTAATTAAAATATTAATTTCTATTATTTCAGGCAACCCCCACCCCCCAAAAAATTACACTGACTCCAAGCTTCCGAATGGTATAGTGTATAATGTTACAAAATGTTGATCTTTGGATCTTTCTATTTATCAAAGAATGCTGAAAAATTTACTCAACTGTTTTAAATATTGATAATAATAAATACATTTTTGAAAATCTAGCAAATCAGCATATTAGAATGATTTCTAAAGGATCATGTGACACTGAAGACTGGAATAATGATGCTGAAAATGTAGCTTTTATCACCGGAATAAATTACATTTTAAAATATATTAAAATGGAAAGCAGTTCTTTTAAATAGTAAAATTATTTCACATTATTACTGCTTTCGCTGTATTTTGCATCAAATAAATACAGGCTTGTTGAGCAAAAGAGAATTCTTTAAAAAACATTAAACATTAACATCAAAACTTTTGACAGGTAGTGTATTTATTTAATTACTAATTTAATTCAATGATCCAGTAATAATATATATTGAAACAGTAAACAAATGTGCTGTTTGAAGCGCTGCTTTATCACTTTGTGTTGTTTTACCTTCTCAGGATGTGGCCCGGGAGTGATGGCTGATACAAAAGTGCGAGCCGTTGAGAGAAACATCTACTTTGGAGATTCTTGTCAGGATGTTTTGAGTGCTCTTGGCTCCCCACATAAGGTCTTCTACAAGTCAGAGGATAAGGTAATGTCCAAGTCTATTTATACAAAACACGGCACATTATTCTCAAAGCTACATTCTCAGAAATAAACTAGCACATTCCCTGTACACATTTATTCTGTTTGTCCTGAAATATCTTTTCCTTTTTTGTACGTCTCAGATGAAAATCCATTCACCCTCCCCTCACAAGCAAGTCCCGTCCAAATGTAATGACTACTTCTTTAACTATTATATTCTGGGAGTGGTGAGTATCATTTTTAAATTACTCCATTACTTAAAAAGCTTGCTGTTAGGGTAGAATTTACTTGTTTAGCTTACATAAAACCATTGAACTTTGAGCAGTTATTTTCTTTCTTATATCTTTCAGGATATACTGTTTGACTCTACAACCCACCTGGTCAAAAAATTTGTCCTTCATACAAACTACCCTGGCCATTACAACTTCAACATGTGAGCCTCATTTTTTTCTGCTTTTATTGTATTATGTATTGTAGTGTTGTAAATATTTGTTTGAATATCTATTTCAATTGGTCAGTGCTGTTGGGAAGGTCATTCTGGAGGGTTGGCAGTCTGGGCGTATTGACTGAATATTGATTTTCATTTCATAATGCTTGCAGTGTTTAGCAATGTGTGGTTTGAGTATCATATTCCACTTTATTAACGGATCAGAATAACTACCTTTTATTCCCATCTCAGATATCATCGGTGTGATTTCAAGATTCCTCTCATCATTAAAAAAGGTCTATATCATGTTCTCTGGACTAGATCATTATTCTGTCCTGTCTCTGTGGTGTTTTGTGTTTGTGTCTCATTCTTTAAATTGTGTTTCAGATGGGGCAGATGCTCAGAGTGAGGACTGCATTCTGACCACCTACAGCAAAGTGAGTTTATGGACTTCATTGTATTGTCAACACATAGGTTATATACACATGCATTAGATGTTATGTACAACTGTATGTGATAAATAATTCAGGAAGT